>JAADWT010000236.1:0-27124 GCA_023336285.1 Pythium grandisporangium
CCCCCCCCCCCCCCCCCCCCCCCCCCCCCCCCCCCCCCCCCCCCCCCCCCCCCCCCCCCCCCCCCCCCCCCCCCCCCCCCCCCCCCCCCCCCCCCCCCGAACTTGAGCCACGTTCGCTCCCGCCCCCATCACCTTTCGGAATCCGGTGACTGAACGGTTCGCTCACTGGATTCTTGAAGGTGACGACGTCGGGTACATCCAGCAAACTCAGCTTACGAAACGACAATTGGTTGCCTGGTAGGAGGCAGATACCGACAGGTTATCAGGTTCTTGTAAGTAACCAATATACCTCATCATCATCAACGACAAGTGGTTGCCATGCTGGCGCGTACGTGGCGCTGAGGAGTGGTCACATTGCAACTTACAAAACGATTGCGAATACTTCTCGCCTCGCCGCGTATCACTTATAGCAAGCAATTTGAAGTACCTGGCACTACATGCATTGTCAGCCTGATCGAATGCGGCTAGCTTTCTTTTCTTATTGTTCATTTGCAATGGTCACTTTCCGTTTCACGCCCCAGTACTCAAGTCAATAATACCCCAGCAACCAAACGACCAAAACTTTGTCACGCAGCCAGCAAACATCATTGACAATGAGCGTCAGAAGCAAGGCATTTGGCTTGTACACCATCGCCGTCTTGATACTATGCTGCACACGGTTATCCCAGGGGAATCCTATGTGCGATAAGCTTGGTATCACCAGAGACAGTGTGATTGTAAAGGAAGAAAATAGTCCGGGCGTGGTCACAGAGAGGGTGATCACCAAGGCGCTACTGGAGAACTTTCGAGACGGTTCATCGGACGAGGGCTACTACCCGGCACTGCTGTGTACGCTGTCGGGGGTCGTTTGTAATGATATCTACGGTGCGTACGCAGCTGGCTCCCCTAGCACAGCGATGGAGTTTTATCGAGCCGCTGGATTTTCGACCATTCTTGTTTCGGCGTTCACCTACGTCAAGAAAGGTCGCGAGAACGCGTATTTCAACTGCCTGGTGTCCTACATCGAGGCTCTGGAGAAGAGGGGCATGCCATCTTTTGACATTGAGGACTTTAATGCCAACAGGGAGGCAGCTGCTCATATGTGCAATCCAAAACTGGCCGCTTTCAAAACGTTCCAAGAGGACTTCAAAGCTGCCTACGCAGGATTTCAAGCGCATCCGGTCGGATCAAAAATCGATAATGGTGGCCGGCGAGTCGTAACAGCCATCAAAACTTTCGTCGAGTCACTTGGTGATCAGCAACTTACTGGAACCGCTACAGCCGATTTACTTGCCAATGCTGCTGGCGTACGGTTCCTCAAAGCTGAAAGCAAGGTCAAGAGCAACGGAAAGCTGCCGGCCAGTAGCAAGACCAAGCGCGTCGGAAAGCTGCCGGCCAGTAGCAAGGGCAAGTTGTGCTACCCAGCGAAAGCTTATCAAATACTCTTGAAGGCTAGCAAAACTAAGGCGAAGGCTGCCTCAAACTCCACGGGGAAAACTGCAGCGACGGGCAGGTCAAAGATCGGGAAGCAAGCTCGAGGAAAAAAGATCAAGGGAAAGGCAAAGGTAAAGACCACCCAACGCACAAAAGGCAAAGTGAAAGCGAATGTCAAGCGTGCGTCGACGCTTCGTCGCTGAGAAGGGAAGAGGATAACGACCGGTAGCATTCCAGAAGATTCTAGACAGGTCATCACATGGCGTTCGTTACCGCAGAGCGTGGGTTTCATATTCGCATCCAATTCATGGTAATTGCGTTCGATTCGTGGCATCTACGCAAGCATGGGGCATAGCGTTGGTTACGCTGTGGGTTTCATGTGTTGCATTCATTTCGCGCCATCTACGCAAGCAAGGGGGGCCATGGAGGGCTCCACTAGGGACTACTACAGCGCGCGTCGTAGCTGTAGGACTAGGACGTAGTTACATGCATTGAGAAATAAAAAAAACATCCAATTTGTCTTTGGGCAGACACAAGAGCAAGGATTACCTTAGGGGGATTCGAGCCGCGACTTCATGTAACGAAGAACAAGCATCGAGGCATTGCATAGGAATCCAGCCATCTGTGACTTACGTGTTCGGCAAACAAACTAGGTAGACGGGTACTTTGAAGTACCAGCAGTATTAATAAGAAGTGCACGCAAGACCTTTGTTAACTGCACCAACCCGATATGAATATGAATACAATTGCGCATTCCAACCCCCCTCCCCCCCACAACACATTGACAAAGATTAGCGCACGGTATTTGGCCATGACCAGATGTAGGCTTCACGGAGCCATTTCTTTGGTGCGCATAGTACTTATTATACAGTAAGGCGTAAGAACGAATGATCGATGGTAGTATTGTCATTTAGCGGCGCGTGCGCGCATGCTTCTTCTTCCTCTTACCATGGCCCGCACGGGCGTCATTGATCTGCGTGAATACGCGCTTGGTGTACGCACGGATGCCGTCGTCGGCCATGATCTCGTCCGTGAACGTCTGCTGGCGGTCCTTCTTCACCATGCGCGACGATTTGAATTCGTGCGCACCCTCAATAACCGTTCCCAATTGGAAATGCTGCGGCTGTTTCTTGGTATGATCCGAGGACTTGTAAAACTTCTTCGGGTCTAGGTAGTTTCGCATGCGAAGCAGCGCAAAGTCTCGACGCACGTCAGCCGTGAGCTCGTGGGAGGTCATGTCAAACCATTGCCGGCCAGCCGAGCTCGTGTCCTTAGCCTCTGTGCGCTGACGATTCGAGCGCGCCAGCTTGTTCAGCTGGGCTGCCATCCCCTTCTTCTCCTCGCTCGCCACCGTCTCCCCCACCAGCTTGGCGCCCAGCGCCAACTTGCTGCCCGCAAACTCCAGGTACTGCGTCCGTGAGGCTGCTCCGCTGTCCAGCACATCGGGCACGAGCTGCAGGTTGGCTACAGAAGAGGTCGTAGTGGTGGTTGACACCGACGCTGGTTTACTGGTGCCCGAGAGATCAATCCCCGACGCGGCCATGGTCGCCTGTCGATGATAGAACGAGAATACGTTAGCACCAAGGGAGGAGACAGCCAGCAAAACCCACAGATCCACGCATATGACAGTCCTGGGGCAACGTACAAAGGCGATGATGTCAGTGTCGTCGTCAGGATCCTGCTCGCCCTCTTCGTGGGTATCCTCCTCTTCGTCCTCCGTGTCCTCCATCATCAGGATCTGCGCCTCCTCCTCCTCCTCCTCTTGTTCTTCCTCCCCCGCTTTAACCGCCCCTGGGGCTACTGTGACTGGCGCCTCCGTCTCACTCGTGATGGCTGGTTCCTCCCTGGCGGTCTGTCCAGCTGTCTCCTCTATCTGCTCCTGCTTCACACTCATATCGGGGTCACTCTCCGTCGTGGATGCTGTGTCATGCGTGTCCCGACCGCATTTCCCGGCGCTTGTCGCTGCTTCCTCGGTTTGCTGTTGCTATCCATTCATCATTTCATCCATCCACCCATGTCAATCAACATGCCAATCGACCCTTGAGCCTCCCCTCCCAGTCATATGCCGCTTGCTCACCACCTTCCGCGGGCTCTCGCGGCGCGTCTTTGGCGGCGTTGTCGCCGTCATCCGCGCAGCCGCTCCATCAGAGACGACCTGCGCGGATGGTGATGCAGATGCAGACGGCGATGGCGATGGGGATGCCGCCTTGGCACTGCCACGCCCGCGGGCCGCTCGCCGCGGCGGCGATGCGCGCGTTGTGGTGCTGGCGCCACGCTCGCTACCGCTGTTGCCGTCAGCGCCGCTGTCCGACACGGCCGAGCCGCTGGCGGTAGCCCCCTCTTCCTCCTCCTCCAGCTTCTTCTGCAAGCGCGCGGACGACCGTCTCGTAGCCACCATGTCTGTTAGGATCCCCCACATACACGTAAAGGAACTGGCCGCTACATCGCCGTGGTGCGTCAATCATGGCTGCTCGCCCGCCCTTTGGCTGATTGGTTGGTTGGGCTCCACGTGGTACTATATCGAGTCGGTAAAGTGCGAATAAATACCGAATCAGACGATATTACTATTACACATTAGTACTACTTGAGACATCGACGATTGTACTACTACTGTACTTCCGGCCTAACATACGTCCTCCTGCCGCGGACCGAAACAGGAACAACGTTGAATGTGATTATGACGACCTCAGCAAATAGAGCCAATACGGCTAAGCTTGTAGACGCGTGGAGAACGCGTTGGTATGGGCTGCGGACGTTGCCATGTAGCTCTGCAGTGTTTGAAGCTGTGCGAAAAACGCCTCGAGGCTCAGCGGTTGCTGCTGGTCACCGGCGACTTGCACACATTTGGGCTGCACAAAGCGAGCCCCCGAGCGTTCCAGAGCCATGACACACGCCTGCACCTCTTGCTCGGTGGCAGTGACGGCAATCAGACCGAACCGACCGGCATCCGGTGAGTGGAGGCGAGCAAGTGACTGTTGCATTGAGGTCTGAAGGCCCTGACTGGCAACGGTGAGGCAGACGCCCTGCATGATCTGCACTCGCCATGTGGCATACTCAGCGGGCGACGTGAAGGCCCGAGGGGCACCAATGACTTGGATGGGGTACGGACGCAGCGTATCCTTGGTCGTGGGCATCCTCGTGCCGGCTTGCTGCAAGAATGACGTAAGGCGAGGGAAAAACACGGCACAGGTCATCTCCATGAACCGTAGGCTGCGCTCCGTGACCAGGAAGACCGGTCCAATCGCCGCGGCTGTCTGCAGTAGCTTGACGGTTTGCTCTTCAATGGCGACCAATGCCTGCTGGAGGTAGGCGTCATTGGCAAGCCGGAGACTGGCCGTTTCCAGCGCAGCGCGCGAGTTGGTGAGCCCCGTGCGGTGCGCCAGCAATGTCATGGGCACAAGCACGTCCTCCCAGTCAAGCACGATGCCGTGGTGCATTGGTGCTTGCGGCTGCAACTGCATGGCTGCCATGGAGCTGGCGGTGGCAGCGGCAGTGGGGAACGTATTCGGAGTTGAGAAACACGAGGCGAAGGCGGCGGTGCTCATGGTGGGGTGGGGTGAGGTTGGTAGTGAAGGACTTGATGGAGAAGCAAACGATTGCGGAATGACGAGATGGAACTCGATCGTTGGTAGTTTGTAGGACGTGCGTAGTAATGTGTCATCGCAATCCGCTATGCGGGCTTATCGAGAGAAAATTATTATTTTCGTCACTCCCCCAACCAAAACATGCGACCAACACTCACGGTTGTGCGTTGGATCATATTCCACCGATTCCGCGCCTTGATTCGTCATAAACGGGAGGTGATGCTGCGAGTACAGTCTTTGGATTGGTTGGAATTAAAATTCAAGGCGACGCCCTTTCATGGAACATGGCTACATTTTTTTGACCGCATGTATCAAACCGCAGTGGATCCTAGTTTGGAACCGTGGCGTCGACCCATGAGTAGCCAACTACACTCCACACTACTGCGCACAGACCTGTCAGCGGTGTTGGGTTAAAACGCAATGAAGCCAAGCAATGGAGACAGCCGAGCACCTTTTTTCTACGGCTCTATGTGTTGTTTCACACTGTATTCGAATCCGCTGCTCTGTATGTAAATTAGTTTTTGTATTCTTACTCCTTGATGCTTGCACGTCACTCCCACGCATTACTGTTTTGCTTGACACCTCTTCTTTTTTCTTCTTCTTCTACGCAACCATACATTCAAATCAACACTCCATCATCGTCAACCTCCTGTGACACTACCTCTGTGTCAACCGCACCAGCCACCACTGTCGGCGTCTCCAGTGCCTGCTCCTGCTGCTCCACTACGGCGGGCAGCGTGATCACATCGTAGCGCTCATCAATCACGGCATTGAGCACCGTCTGCAGTGGCGTGAGCTCCACCCCCGTGAGCACGCACTTGAGGATCGCCGTCGAGAACCCTGAGACCAGTGAGACCTTGGCCGCACCGGCATGAGCCGGTACATCCGAGATCGAGCCATTCACGTTCCAAAACACCATGTGGGGCACCTCGTACCCGGCCTCTTCAAACTCGCGCTTGAGCACGGCGTAGTTGGTCTCGTAATTGCTATCTGCCTGATTGAACTGCATGTCCGAGACCACGATCAGGCGCTCGGGCATGTCAGCTGCCGCCAGCGACTTGTCCTTGGCAATGCGAAGCACAGCGCGGAACGCCGCGGCAAAGTCCGTGCTACCGCCCCAGGGCGCGCTCGTGAGGCAGTTGACGCGCTGCAGGAGCGAGGCCCCCACGACGTGATGGAACTGAGGCACGGACTCGAACGTGAGCACGAGGTCCTTGTACTCGTCCCGGCCTAGCGATGACACGAGTAGGCCCAGTGAGATGGCGACTTCCATGGGGCGCCCCCACATGGAGCCCGACACGTCGGCGAGCACGAGCGTCCTGCTAAGATCACCTGTGAGTGCTGCGTCCGCGACCAGAACCTTCCACTGTGCCTCCAGTAGCTCATCCTCGTCACGTTCGTTGTTGCGGGACAAATACTCGGAGACGACCTGGTACGGGAACAAGGCCTTGGCATTTACAGTGGCGTCGCCCCTGGCCAACGACGCCTTCCATTCCGCAAACTTGTCCCCTAAGTGGCGCTCAAACGCATGCGCTGGCTTGCCGTGAATGTGCATGGCCACACTGGGCACGGCACTGAATGAGATCTCGTCCCATTCACGAGCACACATGTACCTCTCCAGGATGCGCAACCGCTCGCGAAGAGGGGACAGGTACATCTTGCGGAGCTGCGCCGGCGTGAGCCCCATGCACGCGCTTAGCTTCTTATTCATCTTGAGCTTCTTGTCCAGCGCCTTATTCTCGGACGGAATCCATTTGGCGCACAGCGAGATCTGCGCCTCGCGTTTCTTGATGTTGCTGTTGTTGTTGTCGTTGTTGTTGCCCTTCTTCTCCTCTTCTTCCGTCTTGTTTGCTGTCGCATTGCTGTTGTCTTCGCCTTCTACAACGGCAACCTTCTCGTTGGTCTCCTCACTGGCCCGAAGTGCCTTTAAATCAATCTCTAGTTGCTGGCGCAGCATCTCTAGCGCCCGTGTCTCCAAGGGTGTGTTCATGAGCGCCATGGCATCATCGAATCGACCAAAGTCTCCCACAAAGTGCTTCAGGTTGTGGGCCACGTGCTCGGGGTGATGCATGGCCAGGAACGCGAGCGCATCGCGACCCAATTGCCGTTCGCCCTTGCCACCGCGGCAGTCACGGATGTAGGCCACGATCTTGAGCGTGTGCAGCGGATCCTCGGCATACGAGGCCGCTAATAAAGCTTCCAGACGGGTCTTGTCCACGCCTCGGGCCGCGCCATAGAAGAGATCCACGCGGGCGGTACCCGAGCTGGCATGCGAGCGCGCTCCGTTCCATGTTGTGGTCTGGCCTGGTGCGTTAGCGGCATCGGCGAGTTGCTGCTTGACGACCGTGGCGAACGACATGATTCACGTTGACCGTCCTGGTGAGTGGTTATGGAGGAGGCTACTACAGAGCAGATCCGCAAATGAAGATGCCACGCGACGGCTAAATACTAGGGGTGGGGAGGGTGCAAGTGATGCTCATGCATGCGAAAGACAGGGAGGTGGTGCCCTCTAGCCCTCTAGCCATTCATTTACTGTGTCGTTTTCAATCTTCAAGGGGGAGTAGCCCCTGTGTAGGATACGATGATCTCAGTTGTGTGAGTGCTGGTTTATGGGTTGGCCTGTGGTGAGTGCTGGTTTGTAGGTTGGTTTTTGGTGAGTGCTGGTCGAGAGATGACATGTCACTAAACAGGGGGAGCTACGTGAAGGTCCCACCTTCGGGAGTTGATACTGTTGGAATCCAAACAGAGCAATGGCCAAGGGCAAGACCAAGGGCAAGCCCAAGCTACGGAGCGTGCGTGCGGCGACGAGAGCGCAGGAGGGGGCGGTGCGTGTATCTGTTGCATACGAACTACTGATGTGGCGCTGGAATCCGCCCTCGTGGCCTGCGGAGGTAGCTGAAAAATAAAACAAACTGCTGATAAAATACGCGATGAAATCGCTCTTCCGTTGTTGCTGGGAATCATGCATTTTCATGGATCTTGGCCTCGAAACAGACACACAGTGAAGGAGCACCCACGATGACAATGACAGTGACGTCTCGAGCACACGGTGAGGAAGAGTCATCAAAGAAAAGCAAAGGCAAAAAGGGCAAGCACAGGAAGCACGGCGAGGGTACCGCGTGGGTTGTGAATGACGACGCAATTAAGCTAATGCGCAGGAACCTCGCGGATATTGGATGCAAGTTATTGGTGCGTGGTTATATTCAGGAGAAGCAGAGACGCGAGTGGGGAGGCGAGGGAATCTTGATGGGGCTGTAGAATGACGCGTTCTGCGGGCGTATGGTCATGGTGATACAGGAGGTGGAAGCGGATGGCAATTGCCTGTTTCGGTACGATCGGTGCATCGCCCAATGTCGCTGCCACGCATGCCCGTTCCTTTTACATATTACGGATGTTGATGCTAATTTTGACAGCTCGATGGGCGATCAGTTGTTTGGAGATCAACAGCAACACGAAGAGATTCGCAAGGTCAGTGGTCATAGGGGGCCCTCTTCATCGTGATGTCAGGAAGAAGCAACAAGAACTGCATGAGTTATTATGTGTCCATAATCTTACTTCTACGTTGTACTGGGTGGCGTGCAGCGCATCGTGAGCTACATCGAGTTGAAGCGTGATGACTTTGAGCCGTTCATGGAGGATGAAGAGAAATTTGACCACGTACGTCGATGATGCCCACCCACTTCGCTTGTTTTCAGATAGTCCCGATGACGAATTACTCGCAATGCTCTCGCATTCTTCACGTGTTTTTATGATTATTATTGTTTGGTAGTATTGCACTCGAATGCGAGAGGAAGGCACGTGGGGTGGGAACCAGGAGATTTATGCAGCGGCTCGGCTCTTTGGCGTGTATATTGTGATCCACCAGGAGCACGCCCGCATGATGATCGAGTGTGACTCACAGCGTCCATCACGTGTGCTGCATCTCGCGTACCATGGCAGCGATCACTATGATAGTGTGAGGTCGCTGCGGGATCAGGATCTAAATCTTCCCCCCGCCACAATAGAACTGGACGTAGAAGGCTGGCGGCCAGAGGATATCGCCAAAGTACGTGGGTTGAATATGTGTGGTGGATGTTGTGTGGAGGCCACAGCATTGACTGGCGGCTGCCTGTTTTGCGAACGTTTTGTATGTCTGTAGCGATGGAAAATGCGGCAGGTTGGTGGTGATGGATCTGGAGGAGACACGGGTATAGCTGAATCGATTCAGCAGATTGCGGCCTCCACTCCAACTTCGAGTGCTATGGATGGTCAGTCTGGAGATGAAGTGGCTACGTTATCTTCTCAGATGGAGGCAGCTTCTATCTCGCGCGGACCTATTACTCCGCTTGTGCTGAGCAAGAAGGCACAGCGTCTACTGAAGAAACAACAGCAGCGACAAGCAAGAAGCAGGTTATCCACGAGCAAATAAGGAGAAGGACTTCCTACCTGTTGTGTGATTTCTCTTGTCACCACTGTTCCGATAATGATGCGACTCACTAGATGCCCTGTTGGCAGTTCATTTGCTGCCATTTCATAGGCGATTATTTGTCCACTTCATGAGGCACGCTGCCGTCACAGTCCTTGCTTGGGTCGCTCGTGCCTCAGCGGTCTTCTTGCTGCCAAGCGCAATCGTTGGAATTGGATTCTTACCGTGGAATATGGCAATCCTGTCGTTATCAAGCGAAAAGGTGAGAACATGATGCAAGATGCGAGGCAACAAAAGGGACATCTCCTATCTGTGTGAAATGCAATGAGCCCCGTGTCAACTATGCAAGTAGCTTAATCAAGCTCTCACCGGTTAGTGTGCAATGATCAATAATGGGAAGCGTGGGTGCCGCAGGAGTTTGCTTTTGGCGCACAGTGCCGAGCTCAAGCTGCCATCTACGTTGTCATCTCGGCAGGTGACGCGTGATGTATCAACCTGCTCGACCTTGTGCATTTCAATCATGAGAGAAGTCTCTGGCCACAATTATTATTGCATGGCAGTCACACCTTGTTCCTGCCTTTTCAGAATAAAAAAACAAAACAAAATGATGGCACTGAACGGTCTGGGTGGTATTGGTGGTTGAGTGTCTACTGTAGCGTGCAAGGGGGAGCGCTAAAAAAAAGAAGTGGTCCGTGGCTTGATCGTCAACCTCGATTCTATACTGGGCTGCCATCAATGGATCAGCAACGAGACAACTGATCAGGACGTTCAGATCGAGATTCGGAGCGTGACAACCTACCTCATCCATCATCGGCAATCCTTCGCGATCCCATATCGCTCGACTATGATCCATCCACTGCGTGACCTGCCATTGCCACCAACTCTCACCACGTCAGGAGCATCACGCTCTTCATCTCGAGGCGCTCCTTCAATGGCGACCATCCCCCCGCCATCGACACGTGTCGTGTACCAGCTACGGGCCAGCCAACCTTTGCCGTCGATTGATTGCTTCATTGACGTGTATAGGGTCCTCTTCCGCGAGCCCTGGCGAGGTCGCTACAAGCGCGGGGTCTCACGTCTACGTACCGCTTTCACGGCGGGTCTGACTGTGGGGACGATTGCTGGCTACATGTCATGTTTTCTAGCGCTGCGCGCTAGCCGATGGGTCGCCGCTGGTGCGACCATCGCGATTTTGCCCGGGTCATTCGTCGGTCTAAGCACCATGCGCTACGATATGGTGCTGCTTTTGCTATCGACGTACGAGTTTTGGTATATCAACTGCTGTATTGTCGTCAGCCTGGGGCTCGCGGGATGGTCCCTACGTGACGCTCGGTCCGCACTCATGGTTGCATCAGTGGTTTGTTTCGAGAATGTAGTACTGATGGACGCCAACACGCAGTCCATCCGAACTGCCGTGATTGCCTCGGCCTTGGGGGCGGTCATGCTCACGGTCAACACTGTTGACTTTGCCATCGGAGCGGTGCCTGGTACGACACGTATTGTCATGGCCTCGTACGGTGACTGGGCGCTGGACTCCAGAGACGTGGTGGTGAATGGACTGGGCACCGTGCTTGTGCTGTTGGTCCGCACCACGTATCACATCAGCACGATGTCACCCCGATCAGTGACCAGGCGATGCATCATGTTCCGCACACGAGTCAAGTTTGTACAGGTGATGAATGGGATGGGATCGGTGGCGGAGCCAGTTCCAGCTGCCTCACGTCACACCCGCTCGGAGCCTCGTCAAAGCCCTCACGTGGAGTCCACTGACTCGCCATCGTTGTCGCTATCGACTCCAATCGCTCCAGCTTCAGCATCCATGCCTTCTATGTCCACCAGCACGCTCTCACCACTGCGGTTCATCTCTGTGGGCCGCTCTTTCGACGCACAGCACGCACTCTTCATGCCGTTTAGTCGAACAGCGCTCTCCCATCCGATACCATTAAGGGGGCAAACGTTTTGGACTCTTGTCGCCGTGTTGGGCTTATCCCTCATGGCTGCAGCCGGGTTGTGCTACGAATACAGCCACCCTGCCGCGGCGTCACTGACAACGATGGCCCTGGCCTGCACGCTCACATATTGCCTGCCGTGCTTTGCGCTTCAAAACACGGGCATGGTGTGCATGCTGGTCAGCTCGTTTGATTCATGTTTGTTTCTGTTCAGCATTGGGCAGCCCATATCACGGTCTGTTACCTCTTTGACTGGGATTATCGCAGTCTGCTCCCGTTGACACTGGGCATTTGGTTGCAATGGGTACTCACTATCGACGCGCTCTTACCCGTAGTGAAAGCCAAACTTGGTATAAATTCGCGTATGGTGATGTGGGTGCTCGCCGTGCAAATGTTTTGCGAGGTCTATCTGTGTATCGAGTTGATATTCCTGCGCCGGCTCGAGATTGATGATCGTGTAGTCACAACGGTCAAGATTCAAGATCATACAGTCACATTCTATGCCATCCCGTTCCTGCTGAGTCGTGTCTTTACGGTGCTGTGCTGGAGCTGCCGCCTGCTGTGGCGATTGGCGGTGTATGAGGCCGATGACCTCGTGATGATACAGGGGGCTGTGGAGTATGACGACTATCGCCTCGTTCGAAGGTTGCAGCAGCGAGGCATTGGCACTAGATGCACAGCACAAAAGTGATTGAAAGTACGAGACCATCAAAAGCCAATCATCCTGCACAAAATCGGCACGGTTATGTTGATCTATTCAATACTGGGATACTACTACGGTGGGGCGCGTTGTCGATCAGACCTGCTCTTCACGCTCTCGACAAGCCATCAGCATTTGCGTAAATGAGTCCAACCAGCTTCTGATCCATCGAAGCTCACGGCGCTGCCACACTCAACGCTGTCGAATTCTCTGAAGGCTCCTCTACCGGCGTCCTCCCATGCATCAACCCCCTTGACTCTATCAGCTATGCCCCCACTCACTCCCTTCCGTCGGTTGGCTGTTTTTATCGACGTGTACAGCGCCTATCGTCATGAGCCTTGGCTGGAGATGCACAGGCGCATGATGCGGTACACACGCCCCACGCTCACGCCCGGATTAGTCATGGGATGGTGTGTAGTTGGTTTGTGCTGTTCCTTGACTTTCCAGCCAGCCGATGGCTCGCCTGCCTAACTTACGACTATCGCGCTACTTACTACCTGCGTCGTTCATTGAGCTGGGTGCTATGCTATACGATTTGGCGGTGCTTCTATTGTCCACGTACGAGAACTTCTAGCTGATTAACGCCCATGCCCGCGCAATCCGAGGTGCACTGATCGTCTCGGCCCGCAGTGTGGCGACATTCACTATCAATCTAAACGCCTTGGTGGTTGGGCCGATACCGGACATCGATAATGACCGACGGCGGATGGATCCTCAATTCGAGAGGCATCGTGGTCAATGAGCTGAGCAACGTGCTGCTGCCGATACTTCGCAACACGTTTCACACGAACACGCTATCGTCTTTATTTATGACCATAAGGTGCCTCGCTCGCCCGACGCGCGTCAAATTCAAGCAGGTCAGCTGTGTGGCTGTGTGGTGGCCATCACGCTACTGTGTGAGCTCCATCACCATCGTAATTTTGCTCACAGCTACCGACAAGCCATACAATTCAGTCTGGTCTCCGTTCAATACTATTGGTTTCGACTCCTGTTGCGGCTGGTTCTCTATCAGCAACACCAATATCACCCGACGACAACAAGTCACTCTCCCCAAGCACTACTTATCACTGGACAGCGGTTTTGATGCACGGCATACAATCTACAGGATAGTAATTAAGCTGGCTCAGGCTCTCGACGCCGACGCCCCCAGGCTTTTCAAAGCGCATGAGCACTTCTGGTGGTGCTGGCGCAACTACTGATGGTTGCGTCCAGCCAGGCCAATAATTAGAGCTATCCGACAGCGGCTTCACTGATAACCATGGCCTTGGTGTCCACACCCGTGTTCTGTCTGCCATGCATTGCGCTTCAAAATCCCGGGATGCTGCGAGTGTTGGCCAGTTCATTTAATTTCCTATTTGTCTCGATTCAGCATTGAGTAGCCCATGTCGCGGGTCTGTTACCTCTTGCAATGGAATCATCGCAGTCTGCTCCCATTGGCGCTGGGGATTTGATCGCAGTGGGTGGTTATGATTGATGCCAGTCTGGAGTCCTATGTCGAGGCTCTGGAGAAGAAGGGTATGCGAACTTTTGACATTGAGGACTTCAATGACAACAAGGAGGCAGCTGCTCATATGTGTAATCCAAAAGTTGCTGTTTTCAAAATGTTCCAAGACGACTTCAAAGCTGCCTACGCGGGATTTCAAGCGCATCCGGTCGGATCAAAATCGATAATGGTGGCCGACGAGTTCTAACAGCCATCAAAAATTTCGTCGCGTCATTTGGTGATCAGCACATTGTTGGAACCGCTACAGCGGATTTACTTGCCAATACTGCTGGGGTACGGTTCCTAAAAGCTGAAAACAAGGTCAAGCGCGGCGGAAAGCTGCCGACCAATAACAAGGACAAGTTGTTCTACCCAGCGAAAGCTTATCAACTACTCTTGAAGGTTGCTAATAGCAAAACTAAGGCGAAGGCTGCCTCAAACTCCACGGGGAAAACTACAGCGAAGGACAGGTCAAAGACCGGGAGGAAAGCTCAAGGGAGAAAGTTCAAGGGAAAGTCAAAGGCAGAGGCCACACAACGCACAAAAATCAAGTCGTGTCTTTACAGCGCGGTACTGGAGCTGCCGCCTGCTTTGGCGATTGGCGGCGTATGAGAGTGATACACGGGCCGTGGAGTATGTTGACTATCACCATGTCCAAAGGTTACAGCAGCGAGGCACTCGCACAACGTGAACCCCACTTGAAGAAGTGATCTGGGCATGTCAGGCAAACTTCCCATGCACTAGTAGAATAAAACAGAAAAGAGAAGAAAAGCACGAGAACACCGTGCCAAGCAAAGTCTGATTCGAAATAACAAGTACCAAGATATGTCGTGCAGCTGGCAGTGCCACATTTATGTGGCTGTGGCGATCTATATTTGATATGCTGTCGGATAATACGGGCGTTGGTGTCTCGTTCCTGTCGATGGCTGAACCCAACCATGGGTCCTTCTCAGCAGATCATCACCATTTTGGAATATGATTCATCCGCTGTTCGAGTCGCCAGCACAATCGGTGGTCACTGCGTGGTCAACCCCGACGCCTCCGTTCCAGTCACCGTCGCCTGTGCTGTACCAGCTCCGAGGCAGTCGCTTGCTCCCGTCCATTGATTGCTTCGTCGATGTTCAAGATGCCTTCCTTTGTGTGCCTTGGCTGGAGATCTACCGCCGGATGGTATGGAACACACGCCTCGCGCTCACGCTTGGGTTAGCCGTGGGCACAATTGCCAGTTGGTTTATACCATTTCTGACAGTGCAAGCTGGTCAGTGGGTTGCTTGCCTTGCCGCTGTCGCACTATTACCCGGTTCAATCGTTGGTCTTGGCGCCATGCGCTACGATATGGTGGTACTCCTGCTCTCCACGTACGAGTTCTGGTACGTGAGCGTCAGCACCGTGGTCAGCTTGGGATTCTTGGCGTGGACCTTAAACGATCCGCGGTCCGTGCTCATGGCAGTCTTTATGCTTAGTTATGAGAATCTCGTGCTGATTGACGCAAACACACGCGCCGTGCGAGCGGCCTTCATTGCCTCTGCTGTGGGGTCGGTGATGCTCGTGATCATCACGAGTGTATTCGCGTTCGGCTCAGTGGCTGGCGTAATGCACAAGGAGATAGTGACGCATGGTGGGTGGGTGCTTAACTCGAGAGATGTGCTGATGAATGGGCAGGGCAACGTACTCGTGCTATTGCTGCGCAATACGTATCGCATGAGCTCGCTATCCCGCTTGTCCGTGACCAAGAGATGCCTCACCTACCGAACGCGAGTCAAGTTTGAACAGGTGAATTGTGTGAACGCCATCACGTCATCGTGTGATCCACAGCGCCAGTGTGATCGCTCACAGCGACCAGAAAGTCAGCATGTCCAACCCGCTCTGTCACCATCATTGCCGCTCTCGCCTTTAGTACCTACTAAACCATCCACACTGGCATCATCATCATCATCATCATCGTTACCCCCACCACCAGCATTATCCACGCCCAGCCAGACTCGATCCACTTTGCGATGCGTTTCCTTTGCCCACGTTTTCGATGCACGCCATACAATCTTCATGTCGTTCAATGCGTCCACGCTGTCGCGGCCAATCCCACAGCTCTGTCAAACTGCATGGACGGTTCTGGCAGTACTGGGGCTATCCCTCATGCCTGTTGTAGGAGTGTGCTACAGCTACGACCTTCCAGTAGCGGATTCACTGGCAACGACGGCGTTGGTGTGCTCACTGGTGTATTGTGTGCCATGCTTTGCACTTCAAAATCCCGGCATGTTGCGGGTCTTGGCCGTCTCTTTTGATTTCCTCTTCCTTTCCCTTCAGCATTGGATGGCACACCTCACGGCTTGCTACCTCTATCACTGGGATCATTGCAGTTTGCTCGCACTCACGGTGGGGGTCTGGCTGCAATGGGCGATCATGATTGATGCGCTCTTGCCAGTGGTGAAGGCCAAGATTGGTCTAACGTCGCGCATGGCTATGTGGGTGCTCGCCGTGCAAATGAGCTCTCAGCTCTTGCTGTGTATCGACTTGTTATTCTTGCGCTCATTACGCATTGACGATCGTGTGCTGTGGACGGTCAGCATAAGGGGGCAGACAATCACTTTCTATGCGGTTCCGTTCCTGCTGACCCGCATTTTCACCCTGCTTTGCTGGTGCTGCCGTCTGCTCTGGCGATTGGCGGTGTATGATGTGGATGACCTTGTCATGGTGCAGGGAGCCGTGGAATATGACGACTATCGCCTTGCTCGACGACTGCAGCAGCGAGGCATTCGCTGTGATACATGAAAGTTACTATTAGTAAATATGGTTGTGCAGATTTCTTTAGATTTCGCGGTTCGTCGTCATGTATCGACTTGGTCCATGCATCCATTGGAACAGCAAGACAAGAAGGGATTCAGTAGTAATTGTGAGGCCAACAGGCAAGCCATCCGACAACGGATGCCGTCTCGGTATGAACTGCGTTGTTGTGTTGATACTGTACGTATCTTCAAGTGCGCATTCAGCTACATCCTTTGGAGCGGTGTGCCACAAGGAAATTCAAGACCGGCACGATCTCGTTGATTAGGCAAGAGATCCGGCATGTCGAGTGAACAAGCGTCGTGATGGATAAGCGGCCCGATGTTCTTCCACCGGCGGCAAAGACTATTTATTCTTCTGCTAATACCCGATTGGTTTGTCCACGACTTTGATGAACTGGTCGGCATCCGTCGCCAGCATCACCGTGACTTTGCCTAAGCTAGGAGATACATAAGGGTATGCCTCACCACTCACCGCTTAGCAAATGCGCCAACATTCTCTGCAGCAAAGCTCTGACAGATATGTCACCTCTTCCTAGCTGTCGGTCAAGACGTCCAGGTTGGGGTGAATTTTGAATTGCTCCAGCACCTCACAGCCGATTACTTTTCATTTTACTCCCCCCGCCAGCTCACACCCCAGCTACACCCCACCACTTACAGAGAGGCAGGCAAACCATGTGGATCACCCGCGCTATCAATCGTTGGCTAGCCATCGCGGTCGTCGCAGTCGTGCTGTTCGTGATACCTCTTTCAGCGATAACCGCCTATCGTCCAGGTGATGCGACGTGTGTGATCACCCAGTGCATGACCTGCTCGCTAGACGAGCTCACAGCCTCGGACCTGGACGGCAGTACGCTCATCTACCCTGGTGGGGCCACGTGCTGTGCGTTTGACGACTTCTCCCTCGAGGATGGTACCTTCACCGCCAATGCGACCTACTTCTTTCAGATCTTCCGTAATTATATCAACAGAGATGACCGCAAGCTTGTCCTCTACCTGCAAGGCGGTGGCGCCTGTGTGGATGACACGACCTGCAGTTTTGCGTCGCAGTGATCGGGGCAGTACTCGTTTGAACCAAACGCTCGAGTATTAAGCGATGGCATCTCTAATCGCAGCGACTCGAAGAATTACTTTCACGACTGGAACATTGTGAACAACCCGTATTGCAAGGGGGATCTGCATGTCGGCCAGACCATGATCGGCCACGACGTTGATTCAGCGGCTGCCCCCAGCTCTACCACTGACACACTAGAGGACCGTTTCCATCTGGATGAATGCCAAGACGCGAACAGGACCACCCACCTGAACGGATTCACAAATGCGCACTCAGCCTTTGCACGGGCGTTGGCCAATTACCCGTCACCCGAACAACTCGTGCTGACTGGCTCCAGCGCCGGTGCGTTGGGCGCACAGGTGTTGAGCCATTGCGTGGCCGAGATGTGGGGCGTTGAGCGCAACGCCATTGCCTTCACCGTGCTGGCCGACAGCTACGTGGGCGTCTTGCCCACGGATAAGCCCGCGGGGCACGTGATTAATTACTTTGATGCCTGTAAGACCAGGCACCTCGGACTACCGCAGCTGCTTGTAGATAAGTGCCAGAACGATTCGGGCGCAATGACCCAGTTCGTCTCCGCCTGGATGAAGGGCATAGCGCTCAGTGAGGTGGTGTTTGTGAATAGCAAGCGCGATACCGTGCAGCGCATGTACTATACGCTCATGGATACCGGCAGCTTACCGTATGAGCAGGGCACGGATATGATCTCAGCAGAGGCGTTTTGCAGAGCGATGCGGGACATTTTGGACGTGTACACGCTGACGGACCGTGGACAGGTGGCCCAGTTTCTCGTGGACGACGATCGGCACATGTTCTTGCCCGATACCGACTGGTATGTGGTGCCGCGCAGCCACGATAACGAGACATTGGGTGTCGTGCCGGAAAATGTGCTTGTCAAGGTGAGTGCAGTACCTCATCCAGCTCTACGCAACCATATATCTCCAGTACTATGCCCATGCTCGGTATAGTGCTGGGCTCGGTGTTCGTCGCCATGCCGTGGTGGATTGATATAGGAATGAGCCGCGGGCTCTTGCTTACATGTAACACTGTGGTCACGATTGGATTTGGGACAGCAAGCATTAAAGGGACCAGTAACACCATCGATAATAACTTGCGTGGTTTCGTGCGGATCCTGCACAAAATCCGCCACTGCAGGACCACAAGGATTTTTTGTTTCCAAGCAGACTTCGGGATCTTTCGATGGTGCAATCTGCAATCAAACTACAGAATGATGGCTGTGGAATGTATAGCAGCAATGAGAAGAGGATAGACGCCTCGCCTCGCGTCATGCATGGACAAAGTGACAGAAATTCTGCTCTCTTGTTGGTGGTATCCATCCATCAGGATGGCTGAGACGAAGCCACTGGATCATTCTCTTATACCGTAGGAGAATGATGATGCTATTCAGATAAATAAGATGACCCAGAAAGTCAGCCTGTTCACAAAGCCGGTGATAGGTAAAAGCTGAATCTATTGCCCGTGGTAAATGGGTATAACTTATCCCCAAATTATCTCCGTGTTCACACTGCCAATAGCGTTTATTCACGAATCCACCATGTTTTATGATATTCATTTGACGCCTGATGACTGATTTGTGGTGTGAGTAATACTGGAGCAGTGACTCTGAACTGAGTGGACTGAATACTTTCGGACACTGCAAATCTAAAACTTGCTGAACACGTTGACATGGCTGTCTATCAAGCATGCATTGGCTGACGATTACTGTATATTCATGTGTACCCTCGAGCTCCCCATTTGTATTTGTATGGCGCGGCTGTGGAAATGAGGGGGGGAGGGGGACTCCACGGATACAGCGTTGCGTCAACAGGGGTGCTCCTTTCTCCATTGGAACGGGTTGTGATGCTGTGGCAGTAACAAAGACAACCGGGTGAGGCGAGGCCACCAGGTTTCCTGCAGCCCCGCTAATGTGTGTGGTTTCCAAATCTCAAGCCTCCGTACAGTGGGTAGAGTATGCGTTTGCACAGTGAGTGTGTATACTACGCAACAAACACATGTCCCACACAATGGGGGGAGGTCATGACGCAGAAGGGGCGTGTCCGGTGTAGTGACGTTAAACGACCAGTTCCTTCGCCGTCATCGTGGCCACGTTTTGCTCAACAAGGGGATCTGCAACCCACGCAATGTGTGGGTTGCAGATCCCCTCTCCTCTCCCCCTCTCCTCCTCTCCTCCTCACCTCCTCCGCCATAGCTCCAAGCGCGAATGGAATGAGTGGATTGACAGGAAGCAGCCCAGCATTTGCGGATTTTGTTCGCAGTCCACACAGGCCCCCCCCCTCCTGTGTCCTTCTCACCTCTCGCCACCTCTCCAAGCGAAGGATTCACCAGCAGTTTGCACCATGCTGATGGCTACGATGACTCGGAGTCTGGCGCTGGCAGCCCTGGCCGTGGTCTCCATGACGACGCTGCCTGGCGTGCAGGCCTACCGCCCCGGAGACGAGACCTGTGTGGTATCTGAGGACTCGCCCTGCGCCGTGGGCGACCTCAAGACCTCGGACCTGGACGGTAGCACGCTCGTCTACCCGGGTGGCGCCACGCGCTGCGCATTCGATGACTTCTCGCACCCCGACGCCGACTTTGTATCGAACGCCACGTTCTTCTTCCAGGTCTTCCCCAACGAGGAGAAGGACGACAGCAAGCTGCTCATCTACCTGCAGGGTGGCGGCGCCTGCATCGACGACGACACGTGCAACTTTGAGCTGCAGTGCTCGGCCAGTCCGTCCACGACGTTTAACCAGAACGCGGCGGCGCTAAGCACGGGAGTGCTCAACCGCACTGACTCGAATAACTACTTTCACGACTGGAACATTGTGCATGTACCCTACTGCACGGGCGATCTGCATTTCGGCAATGGCCAGGTGGAGCCCAAGAAGTCCGTGTTTGCCAACCTGCTGGGCCAGGACGCGTGCCAGGACCAGGGCATGACCATGCACATGAACGGCTTTACAAATGCCGACTCGGCGTTTAAATGGGCGCAGACCAACTTCCCGTCCCCGAAGAAGCTCGTGTTTGCCGGCTCCAGCGCTGGTGCATTGGGCACGCAGCTCATGAGCAAGTACGTTGCGGATATGTGGGACGTGAAGGCCCAGTCGATCGAGTACACGGTGCTGGCCGACAGCTACGTGGGCGTCGTGCCTGATGACAAGCCGGCGGGGATCCTGGTCAACTACTTTAACGCCTGCTCGCTTGATTTTGGTCTCCCCCAGAACGTGGTGGAGATGTGCGAGAACGATAATGCCACTGTGGTGGACTTTGTTTCGTCCATGCTGGAAGCCACGTCCTTCAGCGAGTGGTTCTTCCTGGACAGCATGGCTGACAAGACTCAGCGCAAGTTTTACGAGCTGTTTGACAAGGGCATTCTCGGGTACCCGTTCAAGGATTTGGTGGACAAGGACGTGTTTTACGAGGAAATGACGGAGATCCTGGACGCGTACAAGGCCGAGGATGGCGCACATGTGTCAACGTTCTTTGTGGAGGGTGAGCACCACGTCTTCCTGAACAATGAGAAATGGTACGACGTCAAGCGCAGCCAGAACAAGGACAAGTTGGGCGATGTCCTGGCCAAGGTCATTGAAAACGCCGACATCGGCTCAAAGGGCGAAGATGGCAGTGCCCCGGCGCCGTCGAGCGGTACCCGTGCGGCCATGCACGCTGTGATGCTATGCCTGGCGCTTATCGCTACCCTCATGCTGTAGTAGTAATCACTAGGAACAGAAAGTGGAGTCACGACGTGGACATGCAATTGGTAAATTCGTATAAATCCTCGACTCACGTCATTTTACTTTACGTGGTTGCCATGTTTTTTAAAACATATGTACCGTACACGGACGAAGTGTTTAAAACACATGGTGTTTGTCCCGCTAAAGTTGCCTTGGCAAAGTGCTTCTATCAGTGTATACCCCTCGCAAACCTTCGATCTGTTTTGGCATCACATTCGACAGGGGGTTCCTACCACTTCAATCGGTAGCTATACCGGTACACCCACCCTGTTTGAAAACCAAAACTCTCAAATCCATCATCGCGCGCGCAATATTGCGCACGAAAGGGAAACCGCGCGCACCATTTACCTTCCAGACAGTGCAGAGCGGAAGCGGGCAGCACCGCCATATCTTCCTTGTCATTCGTCATCTTCTTCTTCATCGCGGTCTCTACGTAGACGGAAGGCCACTACAGGTGAAGCCCACCAAGCCAGAGACTCCCCCCCCTCCCCCCCCTTTACAAGCTCTCTGGTGACCGGAGAGCGCGTCATGGCGGCGTACTGGCGGGATGAGGACGTCCATGAGGACCCCGACAGCAGCGGCAACTTCAGCGTGAGCGCATACGCCGGCAGTGATCAAGAGGAGGAGGAAGAAGAAGATGAGGAACCGGAGCAGGAGCAGGAACAGGATCAACAAGAACTGCAGAAGGAGGAGAAGAGGAAGATCGACGGGCGTGGCCGTAGCACCCTCGTCCCTACGCCGGGGACCGCCAAGGAGGAGGAGCTGCGTCGGCGCCGCGTGTCCACGGCACAATTGCGTGGCTCGCTGGCGGCGCTCAAGCGCGATGTGGCATCCTCGTTCCGCATCTGTGCGCGTGACTTTGGCGTGCTGGGCAAGGAGCTGGTGACGGCGCTCGAGGTTTCGCAGCGGCGCGCGCGTGTGACCACCCAGGCACTGCAGCACGAGCGGGAGGCGCGAGCTCGTGCGCAGGGCAAGCTCACAGAGACGCGTGGACGACTGCGCGTCGTGTGTCGTGTGTGTCCGCGGCGCGGGAGGGCGATGGCGAATGATGCCAGTGGCGGCGAGCCACTGACGGTGTGGACGGACGGTACCGGTAGTGAGGCCGACGATGATAGTGGTGGTGGTGGTGGGGAGGAGGAGGAGGCAGTGGGTGCGCGCCTTCATGGACGGACAGATATCGCTGTGCAAGTGGTCTCACCACAAGATATTCAAGTGCAGGTGCCATTATCAGCCACGCAATCGGCGTCGTCGTTGGCGTCGACAGAGAGCTATGGAGTGGGCAGCAACGTCACGTCGATGACCTCTTCATCGTCTTCTTCCTCGTCGTCACCTATCAAGTCCGCCACCAAGACCTTTTCGCTGGACCGAGTCTTTGCCGAGAATACCAGTCAGGCCACTCTTTTTAAAGATGTGCAGCCGCTTGTCACTGCTGCTGTGGAGGGCGACCATGCCTGCATCTTCGCCTATGGACAGGTGGGTCCGTCTGATGATTCTGCATGTATGGATGTTGTTCATACCAACCGTACTGATGGTTGTCTTGCTTGTTGTGGATGTATTCTGTGAATGTCAAAACAGACTGGTACGGGGAAATCCTCCATGCTTCATGCTTGCAGCGAGGCGACAACGGACAGTGAAGATGATACAGGGAGCGAGACGGAAACTGTTGGTCGATCTCGTGGACCAGGACGAGGACGGGGTGTAGCTGCGCGCTCGGCCGAAACCATATTTGCATTGCTAGCCGCGCAGTCACATCTCGTGTCCTTCCGTGTGCGAGTGCAAATGGTTGAGATCTACAACGATGAGATGTATGATCTATTGGGAAGCACGACCGCTTCTTCCACGATCCCCGGCAAACCCGTGGATCAAGATACGGGTATTGGGTTCTATCAAGACGATGACCTACCAAAAGAAAATGATGGACATTCTGGAGCCTCGACCACTGGCGGCGCACCAGCGCTTGTGACCCCTTTTGTGCCTGCATCACTCACGTCAGCGAGTGGTGCGCCTGCGTTCGTGTCACCACGACCCATGGGTGAAATCCGCCAGGGGGAGCGCAGTATGTCTCTGCGGAATGTGGCAGCCGTGGCCGTTCGCTCACCCGAAGAAGTTCTTGCAGCTATTGCGCGCGGTGAGCGTAATCGTACAGTGCAGGGTGCTGGTGCCAGTGTCTATGCGTCACCATCAAATTCGTCGTCGTCAACGTCTTCATCACCACCGTCGTTGCCTTCGTCGAGCTCGTCATCCATTACTGCGAGTGAGCTACATGCGAGTCGCTCGCACTGTGTTGTTTTATTGGATATTCAACGTCGCAGCCGAATTGACGGACAGCGTACCAGTGGGCGCCTTGTACTTGTGGACCTCGCTGGCTCAGAGCGCCTGACCATCACACCCACCTCGCAAGAAGCAATTCGAAACACTGCCTTTGCAGCACACGTCGCAGCTGTAGCACGCCGTGAGGCGCAGCACATCAACCAATCGTTGGCTGCCGTTGGCGATGTACTTACCGCTGTCGCGGCACGTGACAAGCATATTCCATTTCGCAACTGTAAGCTCACACATCTGCTGCAAGACTCACTTGGTTCTGCTCCTGCGGTCAACTCGTCTTCTGCCAGTGTCCCTGCTTCACATGCGCTCCTAGTTGTGCACGTGAGTCCATGGCGCCGCGATGCCGTGGAGACTGTGCATTCACTTCAATTTGCGAGCCGCATCTCGCAATCTCTGCCGCTAGCAAGTTCGCGCCGCAACGAACGGCTTGAGCTCACACGCCTCCAAGGTGTGGTTGCAACACAGGCTGCTCAATTGCAGGCTCTCCAAGACAAGCTAGGCGCTGAACGTGGGCTACGTCGAAAGTTTGAGAAACGCTTAGAGGAGTATCGCCAAGAGGAGCACCGTCGGCGTTCAAGAGACGATGACCGAACAACCTCCTTACATCATACGCCGTCGCGCAAATTGCGGCAGCTTCCGCTTGGACCGTCTGGTACGCACGAGAACAGGAAGCATACAGGTACACCCATCAAGGACGTGCCGTACGCTACTAAGAGATGGAGTCTGCAGGTACGCCGCCAATCTATCGGCATGGGAGGACAAGAGAACATTTCGGAAAATATCCAGCGAGTCAACATTCGATCGTCCTTGCCTACGATGGCGTTGATGTCATCGGCGGAAAAAAAGAAGATGATTGGTGTCGCGGGAGCAACTCCCATGGCAAACAAACGTACTGTCCGGGTGCGCACAAGTAGCAGCAGCAGTACAGGAAGCGGTCGCAACAAATTGTCGACTCCCACCCGCAGTGCCAAACGGCGCACGAGCCTCGCCGTCGGCGCCCGATCACCAGGAAATTCGTTGGCGTCTGCAACGCCAGAGAAAGCATCGACACCGCATTCAGCAACCAAGCGGAAGAAAATGACGACACCCAAGGAAGTTCGAAGGTGAGTTAACAATAACTGAGTTGATTGTTAGATGCATGTATCCGTGTATGATCGCTGACCCCGGGTGTACTGTGCGGCGTAAGCTGCTGTTGTGTGTATCTTCGCCCTCGACAGCATTCTGAAGAAACGACGAGTGGACCTCGACGAGGACGGCGTGGAAGTCTCGACCGCGGGCGTAGGTGTGGGCTCGAGCTCGGCCTTGGGGTCAACGCCGTCGTACTCGTCGACAGTCACCAAGCAAGTCTCGTTCGACCTCCCGGCCGACGTGACTCCCATTGGCGGCGAGCAGTTCCTCTCGACAACCGTCAAACACACCACCATTGATAATGACAATGATGCCAACGATGCACCTTTGCCACGGCAGCCAACAGTTCTTTTGCGAACCTCGATGAACGCGGCCCGAGTGTACGTACATCATATTCGTCCCTTTCTCCAGTGCTTTGCGTGATGAATCTGACAGTTTGGATTTTGTTGCTTTATACAGCCCCGTTCTTCCACGTCGAGTTCTGGGATCGCCTGCAGGCCGGGCGCGTATTGCCACCTCACCCCGCCGATTGAAACCCAAATGGAACGGAGGATGGCGGTAAATCCCCACTGAAGGATGATATACAAGGAGGAGGCAGTGATGAGAGATGAGGAGATACGAAGTGGTTCAAAGCGAGAGAGTAAGGTGTGTGCTGTAAATTATTAAATACCATTCCTCCGCTCGCGTGTACACAGCAGAACTCAAACAGTTGTTCATTGAAAGAACGCCACATACTGACATGGACCACTCACACCAGTGAAGACTCATCACCAAATCGGTCGCTGTTCGTGCGTTCCCTACGCTGACGAGCCAACAAGATGGATGAGTCGACGGACGTGGCCGACGGCCGACCGTTAATCTTCGTAGTACTCGCGCGTCGCATCTTGACGCGCTCGGCACGGAGAGCTGCTTCATCTGTTGCATCGACTTGCTTTCGCGCATCCTCAAACGTGCGGCAAAACGAGGCCAGTGTGGTGAAAAACTCGGTTGGGTTCTTTTCCGGGTCTTCACCAAAATATTCAAAGACGCTGTTCACCTCGTCACGTGCCTGCTTTACCGAGAGTTCAAGACGCTCCATCTCGGCACCAATTTCCTCCATGGCTTGCCGCATCGCCGTGATGGTGACCTCGGATTCGCCAGTCGAATCTTTTTGCAACTCTTGCAGTTCCTGCGAGAGCTCCGTCAATCCTTTCTGCAACTTGTCAAAATCTTCATTCATGCTCTCAAACGACTCCCGCGCAGCAAGTGGCACGCTCTTAAGCTCGTTCTGGAAATCAAGCACAGCGGGGTGATTCTTTTTCACTAGACGTACAAGAAAATGCAAGACAGTGGTCTTCTGATTGACCGCCTTGGCATGCCCAAGCCGAAGCAGTGAATCGACCGTGAACCCGCGGATCTCATTCCCTTGACCAGTACCATTCAACGTGTTGCCCAGCTTGAGCACCATGCTCAGCAGGATCTTGAGCAATCGACTATCCTTCACCTGCCGACAAGCACCGAGCAAATGCCCTACCGAGTCCTTGAGCTCACCACATCGTGTCTCATAAGACATCTTGAAAACAAGACACTCGGTACGATGCATGAAGCGTTTGATCGGCAGAATTTCCAGAAAAAATTTCTCGGCCTCACCCAGCGCGACACGGTCCCCAGTGTACGCAGCTACAGCTTCCATTTCTTCAGGTGTCGGAAGTGACTCGCGGATGCCGAGAAGCTGCTGCAGCGTGAGACCAGTCGGGTCAAAGGTCTGAATCGCTCGCGCTACCTCAGAATAGCTCAATTTTACACGAGCGAGTGCGATGGCTGAATTCATGGCCCGCTTGGGATCAACCAGACTCACAGCTTTCTTGCGCTTCAACGTCTTTCCAGGGGCCGCTGTCACCACGACTTTCTTCGTGGTGTCATTGTCGGCAAAGAACAAGGATTCCAGCTCGTCCATATCCATGTCAAATTCCACCGGAAGGTCTTTGTCCTTATCTTCCCAGATTGTTTGGCGGTTCACACTCGTCAAGCGATCCTCGGCAATGGGCTGCCAGTGCAGTTTCTTGCGTCGTCGCTGTGGAGGAGCCCGTTTGGCACCACGCATGGGTAATCTGAAGGCCACAGGCTTACTATCCGCCGGAATTCCCGACGAAGAAAGTTGAGACACAAAGCCGTTGGGGCCAAGCGCAAGCGCGCGAGAGTCTACGTTGTCCGTGACCATCTTCTGTCTGACAGCACCTTCGGGCAGCCCCATAGTGAGCAAGTTGAAATATTTGGCATACGTAGGGTCATCTCCAAGGCGCACTTCTACCGGCTTCTCTTCATCGGTAGGCATTTTGGCACCGCGTTTGGGCCTTCGGAGGGGCACAGGTTTTGAATCAGCCTCGATTCCACACGAAGATAGTTGAGACGCGAAACCGTCGGGGCCAAGCGCAAGTGCGCGAGAGTCGACATTGTCACCAATCATCTTCTGTTTCACAGCACCTTCAGGAAGTCCCATAGCGAGTAATTTGAAATACTTGGCATACGTAGGGTCATCTGCAAGGCGCACTTCTACAGGTTCACGCTTGGGTTTTCGGAGAGGAAC
>JAADWT010000237.1:0-27100 GCA_023336285.1 Pythium grandisporangium
ACACCGGTCATTAGTCGTGGACCGTGGCGTGGTTGATTGTACACGTATTTCTACGAACCTTGTACATGGACGCATCGGAGTGGATAGCGTCTTCGTATTTCCAGACACCGCCGACATCCGCCGCTTTGTCAAAGACAACAACAGAATGGCCGGCTTCGCGCAGGCATTTGGCGGTGACTGTGTCGTCGTTGCAAAAGCACGCCGCATCACAAGCGCAGGAGACGCAAACAAGGATCGTCAATACCAATCTCATCATCCAAATACAGTGCAGGAGCACAGACGACCTGCAGGTGGAGCTGCGGCCCAATCGCACTTACTGACGCCTGCCGCGCCACCGCCGATGATCCCAACGTGTTTGCACGCCGATGGAGAGCTCTGCATGATGCTCCGAACACGACTGAACCCCGTGATTGTCCTAATGTCCCAGCAATTGCGCCGACAGGTTTCGGTTCTGCGCATCACACGTTTCCGTATCGCCCTGTGATTTGTGATCAGCCTGGCTGACGCAGGCGCATGCGGATCACTGAAAAGCACATGCTCATTGGATAAAAACACATACTACGTTGGATGTGATCGATAAATTTATTAATACGAATTGTACCGGAATTAAAATTCAGGCATGGAAAAGTGGAGAAAATGACAAGAAATCCAATGCGATAGCTGTATCCTGCTGAGGACTTCCTTATACTGCAGCGTGCATGATTACTGCTGCTGATGCTGCATAGCTGCCTTCGTGGAGCTTCCCATGTCCTCGACGAGTCGAGACCCGTGTTTCTTGGTGAGACGTTCGGTGAGCATCTCGCGGAACTCGCCCATGATCCGGTTCTCACGTTGCTGCTTTTCCTCGAAATTAATCAGCGCGAGTGCTCTCTTTTCTTCCGCCGTGTACACTTGGTTTTCCTTCCGGATACGTACCGCGTTCATGACCTTGTGTCGACTTCCGCTCATCACGTACCCCAGTGTCTCCAGGTTTTCAATTTCTTGCCCATTCCATCCAACTTCACCACGACGCGGAATTCGCATGTTCTTCTGAACGTATTGAGCGATGGCAGCACCTTCTCCTGGGAGCAAAGCCTTGCCATAGTTCATCGCAGCATTCGCCGCCTCCTCGGTGTCCATAAGAGGCTTTGGGCCAATCTCTTCGTCATCGTCATCTTCGAGTGGCTTTTGCACGGCCTCCTTGAACTTCTCCGCTTCGGCGCGCTCCGATTCTTCGATGTCGCTAAGGTTATCAGCGGTACGAGCATTGTCACGCGCGTCTTCTTCATCACTAGTCTCGCTTTCGGATTGGGAAGAATCAGATGAGCTTGACCGCTTACGCCGCGACGAGCTGCGCTTCTTCGACTTGGAATGCTTGCTGCGATTAGATTTGGACTCCTTGCGGCGCGAGGATCGACTTGAAGACTTTTTAGACTTCTTTCGAGATGCGTGGCGCGATGACCGCGACGACGCATGGCGCCGTTTCTTTCGACGGCTATCGCGATCAGAGTCTGAATCGGACGCCGAGTCCGATGCAGACTCACCGCTCGAGCTGTCGTCGCTCTGTGATGCTGACGAATCCCGCGCACTACGAGACTTGCGCTCGCGCGCTGACGTCAACGCGGCCTTCGCGCTCGAAGGAGCTCGCATCACTTGCTCCTCGGTCTTTGCCTTTGGCTTGGGCTTGGGCGCTCGCACTGGACTTGGGATCCCGGCCCAAATACTGAACGAGATCGAGTCGCGCTCTCGCTTCCGCGCCTCGAAGAAGTCGTCCGTATCCGTGTTTCGAAAGCGGCTCTTCTGGAATCCGTCGCCACCGCCAGCGCCGATGTTTCCGCCGTATCGCGAGCGCTGTCCGTGCTGAAACGGAGGCGGTGGGCCGCCTCGAGATGGTGGTGGGCCTCGTCGAACTGGTGGTGGAGAAAACCGGCGGCCCCTCTCGTCCCGTGGTTGCGAGCGCGAGCGGGAGCGAGACCATTGGCGGCCCCTGTCTCGAGGAGGACTCCGCTCTCGCCGGCTGCTTCCACCACGGCGGTCCTCGTTTCTGCCTGCCCCACGACGCGCTGGTCGCGGCGAGTGCTGGCGGCCGCGGGAATCACTCCGCGAACGATTCCGGCGGCGCGGGCTAACCGAGCGCTTGCGGTGGCGGCCAACAGAGTCCATGCTTGCACTGCGCGAGCGCCGGCGCGTGGGGCGGTCGGGCTCGCGGCCCCGGCTGCGGCTGCGGCTACGGCTGCGGCTTGCTCCTCTTGCTCCCATCGTCACCAACACCTCCAGGAATGATCAACCACACAGGCAGCCCTCTCCAGGTGCCACAAGTAATATGTCCGATACAGTACAGAACATCTTGGAAGATGCCCCAAACCCGAAATTCCGGTAAATGAGACGAAATACCCCAATACATTCCGAACGAGAACGCAACAAGTGGGATTGTGGAGAACCGACCGTCACGGTGATTCATCGGGTGGGTTCCACATCTCCGTCCCTTCGCTGAGCGCTGCGTGCACTTACTGCACTTACTGCGCCTGGAAGCATTGGTTTCACAGTAGATTTGCTAACATTTATTGAATCATTGCACGAAGGGCATCGATGCGCACAAAATGTTGTTTCGTGATACGGGTCACGAGCGCTTTTCGGGCCGCCTTTACATGTTCATCCCCGCGAATCCCATCCAGAAACTCGAGAACGGCCTCGAATTCATGCTCAATCCCACCCAATGCCGTCTGAAGTTTTGACTTGCTCATCGCTGGCCGAGCGCGCGATTGCGCTGGGGCAACCGATTGCTCGAGGCGCGCACTGTCCTCGTCTCTATCTTCTTGATCCTCTTGGTCCATCTTCTCCAGCTCGGCATCAACGTTGTATGAGTCCCACTTGGTCTTCAGTTTATTCCCTTGGGAGTCAAAATGGTAGTCTAATTGCAACGAACCATGAAGATGTGAGTACAAGTCTAAGCGCGAATCCACAAGGTCAACTGGTTCAAAGTTGCGTACATGAGCTCAAAGTTGCGGCATTTTCCTCTGGCGTGCCGCGTTCTTGGTTCGCAATGAGGTCCTCTACTTGGTTTCCGACGTGCATCAGTCGCACTGAGACCTCCCCAACAATCAGTTCGACTCTGCGCAACAACTTGAGCGCTTCCTGTCGATCCGCATCCTCGCTGCGCAGCAATACAAATAATTATTCAAGAGTCAACGAACCGTTCAATTCAGCACGCGTTGCAGAGCATGCATCTCAACGTACGCTGATTGGCGTAGTTTGTAATAAACTAGCGGGACTGCAGTAGCAAGGGCCAGCGCTGTCACGGTCGCCGTGCTCACCCACGGCCAATGCCCGTGCGACGGCATTGCGCTCCAAATTGCAAACTACCCGTGTGATTGGCATGAGCTCCTCCAATCCCTTATTGAACAGGCTACTGGAAGCGATAAATTAGGGATTAGGGACACCATCCGGCGCCCAAATTCTGGCCGGCGAGCGAGTGAGGCATACACAACGCAGAAGCGAACGAATAGAAATCTCGCGTTTCTAAATGGGCAAGAAGACCAATTGGACGGGGAACGAAGACCAGGCGCTGTGTCGGGCATGGCTGTGTGCGAGCGAGGCCGCTCTCGCGCAAGGGGACCAGAAGGCCGGCACGTTCTGGAGCGTCGTCCACCAGCTCTTCCACGCTGAGATCGGATCTTGCGTGGAGCGCCCGGTCAATGGACTGAAGATCCGATGGACACGAGTCAATCGTGATGTGCAGCGTTTTGCCTTGACGTATAACCGTGTGCAGGCCGCTGCCAGCATCTTCAAGGACAACGCTGCAGCGAGTGCCGAGAGAGGAGCCGATGATACAACAGGTCCGCCCGCAGCAGTTGATGCTCTTACCGAACAGCGATACGTGAACGAAGCCACGGAGCAGTACCTTAAGGAACAAGGATCCAAGTTCGCGTTTGAGGCGTGCTGGCGAATGCTTCGCTTCTCGTCCAAGTGGACTCATCTGCTAGCGAGTGCCACTGGTATCTCGGTGGGGTCATTTAATGCCTCGCCGCACGCAACCAGCATGGACGCCACGACCGCGGCGCCTCTTGAAAGTACGGCTGTGACTACTGGTGTCGACTCTGATCTTCGTCATACCGCGCTGATGTCCCAGCAAAAAAGGCGGTTGGCATCTCTCCTTGAGGGCAATGCTAAAGGATCGCCGCTCCAACTACAAACAATTGCGTCAAGCATCACCAGCGCCCTGCAACGCCAAAATGAGCTCCTGGAGGAGCAGAACGCTATCGCGTTATTCCGCATGAACATGGATTCGATTGAAGACAGTATCGCGCGCGAGTACTTCTCCTCATTGAGACAACGCTACGTCAAGAAAATGCGCAAGTCCGTTGCGCCAGGAGAAGGCAGCGTCCAGCCCACTACCAGTAGTCCAGACGTCGCTACAGCCACGCGTCCGTCCAACGGTGATATGAATGAGACAAACTCGAGTAGCGACGGAACGCAAGATCTGCATGATAGTGTTGATTCGTTGCATGATATGCATAATAGCGCAGTGTAATGGCGTAGTGTTGGTCATGTTCGGCGTAAGATAATCGGATCCGTCCGTTTTCGTAGGTTCGTCTGCCAAACCTATCAATCACAACACTGTAATCAGATCTGATTCGAATCCGTTGTCCTCCATTGGCAAACATGCTTCAGTTGCCGATCAAACGCATGCACTCCGAGTGTATGAAATGGCGCGATCTTCTGCTGAGCCCGAGGACAATGAGAGATGCTGCTCTCGCGGCCTCAACTCTGACCGCATGAGCGACAAAGCTGCGGCGGAGGTGTTCCCGTTACTCTGGATGCAATGGCAGAACGTGGAAAACCCCACCGAAGAACTCACAGCTGATCTCCTTCAAGCAATCTCGATTGGACGTCTGTATGGAGAGCTAACAAGATATATCATCAAGAGCAATCTCTCCGACGCAGCACGCGATATCCATAAACTTTTGGATAGTCATTGGACTGCCCAGTTGGTCGAAGACGTGACTCCTGCAGAAGTGAAGCACATTCTTGTGGCCTTGGACGGCGCGACTAAATCGTTCATCGCATGCGAGACTCACCGGTGGAACGCGAGTGGTGATAGCTTCGATATCACAGCCTTCAACGCGAAATCAATGTCGTGGAGTGATTTCGAGCGTATCCCATCTGAGGTACAGGATGTACCCATCGTGTACTCTGTGAATGGACGGGTACTGGTCGACTCTGTCAACGAAGTAGCAAACCAACAGCAGTGGCTGCTGACGCAATGTCAACTTGGCACGTGCCACGAGTCTAAAGGAAGGTCAATCATGTTGGATGCAAGGTTCAAAATTCAATCCCGATTGGCATGCGTCGATAAAGTAGATGTATTGCTTACGAAAAACGACAATGTGAAGGCACGGGACCAGGTACGGCAATGTGACAGCAACGACGAATTGATCGCCTACATATCTAATCACAACGCTTCCATAGGGGCGATAGAGGAAAGGATAGAGGCGTCACATGGTGAAATGAATCACCGAGCACTACGCAAGTCAGTGGTGGATGTACTGATCGACAACTGTAGCAACAATCAAGTTATGCCGACCCCTGATGTGGGAATTCTTGCTGAACTCGAGCACTACATCGCATCTATCCCCACCGTCAATGCGACTGCAGCCTACGTGTCGTCGTTATTGGGTATTCAACTACGCATTTATTCAGTTTTTCTCGATCTATGCGACAGTGGTGCTTCGTTGGATAGAGAGCGGCGCGTGAGAAAGTTATTCAATTCGTTGACGGACAACGACGAACACTCATCCCAGTTGTTATCACTTTTGCAGCTGATCGCGATCGATACGTCCGTCGTTTTGGATCAGATTCTTAAAAACGCGCTTCGTTCAACTCAAAACCACCATTTGTTCATGCGACTATTTCAAATTTGCCCGTTGCTTCTCTCGTGGGCAATAGTTCGCCGACTAGAGAACAAAAACAGCATTGGCACAAGCAATCACGATATTCGTCGATCGTATTTGATGGCTAGCCTCAAGGATGTTGTCGCAGAATACATCAATCGGGATCTTCAAGTCGAACCCACGGGAACATATCACGTCGATGAGGAAGCATTAGTGAATTTTCTAAATGGACTTTCGAGTATGGAGCCCGCGAGTGATATACAAGTCGCGTCCGCAACAGGCGCTACATTTGTGGATGATATTCTTCGCGATATATTCGGATGTGTGATTCTACTGCAATGCTCAGACTTGGATCGGCACTACCGGTCAGTCAAACTGCTGCGCAACTATCTCTGCCCTATTCTGGCGCACACCCATCACTCACTATCACAAGAAATGGAAGGTATTCTGACAGCCGTCGTCAACGTATACATTCGCGTTGGTGGCATGCACTCCACTGTCAAAATACGTGGAGTGATTTTGGAGATAGTATATGCATTCACAGTTGCGTTCCCAGACTGGGATATTGCCAAGGTTCAAGCAAGTAAAGCGTGGTTTGATCAAGGAGATATTGCTTTAGTCACGTTGCTACACCGATGGAGACTATCACATGGATCGTCCTCAACCCTTGAGAGTAATGAGCAGTCAGCGAACAACATTTTAAGGCATGAGTATGAGCAGTTTCGATTGTGTACTTCGCGAGACATGAACGTCGACATTTTTGGAAAGGGGACAATCACCAACTGCAAAATGATGTATGGGGCTATCCAGTGGAGCATCTGGACTGCAGCCTGGAATACTCCAGACAGACAGAAAGTTGCTACAGAAGCAGTATATACTCGTCATGGTGACATCTTGCGGTGGTTCATTGATCGGCATATTCAATTCGGGGGGGATATGACCGCCATTGCTGGCGACTTGATCGTGCAAAACGTGGTATCAACTATTTTTTTCTCCACTACTTCCGACTCATTTGAGCGAGTCGCGTCAGTCATCAAAACGATCCTACAAGAAAAATTGCACGGTTGCCAAGAACAAGGAACGTTGACATTACCTCTGGCAATTTCGCAAGGTGAGACCTCGCAACTCCAGTTCACATTGTCACCAGCATTAGTCGTTATGCGGTACTTTTTTCGATGCTGGGTTTTATCGCTCGCAAACAGAAACGCTTCATGCAGTTCGATAGACCGAGGAGTCGATACAGCTTACCTCTCGGATATGCTTGAGCAATTGCTACCGCTCGTGGGTGAAACAATTGAAGAATCCATCCAAGATATGTGCAGTCTACTTTACTGCCTGCAAACGCTGTGTTTGGTCAAATCGATGTCCACGGATAAATCGATCCAACTAAGCGCCAGTGTATTCAACAGACTGGAAATCGCTGTTGTTCGTGTACTTTTCTTGTTGCAGCAAATCGGGGGGGAGTCGAGTATGAAAGCACAATTTGGTCAATCATACACCGCGGTTTTGCTTGCACAGAGTGATTTCGTATCGTGTGATCAAGTGCGTCGCTTTTTGCGTGTAGCGGCCATCTAAAAAAGATCGAAATGTTTCCAACAATTAAAAATCATCGGCTACGCAGACGGATAGCTCATGTTTTAATTTCACGAACAATAACTTGAGTATTCCGAGCACAAAAATCTCAGTACTGCTGTCATTCTGGTTCTTGTTCTCTCCGTAAATTTGCAGCTCGCGCAACTCCGCCACTTCGGAATTAACCGCAGAGTTGATCTACAATGTGATTAGAGAGGACATGATTCGGATCAACTTCATCGCGTGCCTTCTTGAACGCAACCAGTGGGTATCGCCTCTGCAATCGCTGCCGCATAGATCTGCATTCGTTCACATCGGATGGCCACTCAATTTTTGCCCAGTGCTCTATACCTCCAAATGGTTCCATGGCGTCGCGACAGAGTTCGTGATAATCACCAAATTTTTTCCATATCTGATCGCGCACATCTGGCTGCGAAGATGGCAAATACATGATCACACCAACCCATGAGAATACTTGATTCGGGTTCCACGACGATGCTGGACTCATGCGGGAAGAGCTCGTTGCAGTCCATCGTTGCTCAATCGGAGACGGCGCAGGGATGCCCGCATCATCAATGCGCCGAAGTAGTTGCTCCACAAAGTCAATGTCGAGAGTAGCTGTGGTAGGAAATGCCACTTCTAGGACAAGTTGATCACCTCCGCAGTCAAATCCGATAATATCTACCGATGCACCGACCCGATAGCCCTGATTTAGCTTCCAGAATTCTTTTTCCGATTGATTCATCTGTACAACGAGCTGGGTGTCGAGAGGGTTGAATTCCAGAATCTTGTCACGCAATTTTGTGAAGCTCCAACTGTGATAGTCAGGGTCAGCGCGACCTTGAGCGAGTTGAAGGTATAGATTTCGCGGTGTTTCCAATTGTTCGTCGGCGCTGTGTGGTGGAGGAGGATATTTTTCGTTGCAGCGAGGATGAGCTGCCTCTTCCTCGCTGATACGCTTGCACTGCACGACTACGACAGCGTCGGTGTTTGGGATCCACATATAGCGGAGATGTTGAAACTCAACAAGCCATCGCGCGTGGTTTTTGCGCACATCGTCCACTGTTGTCACTGTAGTCTTCTCGGCGAGGTAATACTTGTCGACGCACTGTAGCGTGAGCTTGGTCACAACGCCGAGAGCACCCAATCCACACTTCGCAAGTGCAAATAGGTCCGGGTTCTCCATGGCGCTCAGTGTCATGCGACCCTGCGCGGGAGTTACAATCTCCATTTCCACCACGTGGTCGTCAATAGGCGAAATCGAGGCCCCGGAGCCATGGCAGCCCGCCTGGGTGATCCCTCCAACCTGCTGGTCTCGGATGGATGCGACATTCTGCATGGTGAGCCCATGCTCGCCTAGTTTGTCAAGTAGATCGCCAACAATGATCCCAGCTTCGACTGTCACCTGTTTCTTCTCCAAATCGACGCCCAGCACCTTATCGAGCAACGCCATCGACATGACAGCGTCGTTCTGGTGTTCACGGCCTGCAGTTTTGGCTGAGAAGCCGAGTCCGTTTGGCGAGACGCCAGAGCCCATGCATCGTAGTTTTTCGCCTTTCTCGTGGTGTTCACGCAGCACGCGCTCTACGTCCACCGTCGATTCAGGAACATACAGTTTGCACGGTCTGCATTCATGCGAGGAAGACCAATTAACGAGCACATGCTCGGGGTCATCCTCGTGGGCCGCGCAGGTGGCGATACCAGTGGCCGTCGTAGCGATGGCGACACCCGCCACCGCAGCGGCGACACTCACACTCGCATGAGAACGCTGCGATGTCACGGGCACGTCGACGATGCTCGCTCGTTTCCATAGATGTCGGTACGGTGGATGGCGCGAAGAAGAGATCGCACGTAACATCACCGCACGCATTCTCCTGCCACCGATCAAGTCCTTCATCCGCCAGTGCTGACAGTATGCGGTCTCTCTTGTGACTCGCAGTCGAAGCAGGGTGAGAGGCCAACAAGAATGTCAGTAAAACGAGGTAAATGCATGAGTCAATGAGATTCTTGTCACTGCTTGGACCAAGCACTTCTGGCCCAGAGCTTCTGACCCAGACTTCGTCGCTTGGCTTAGCCAGAAGTGGCTTCAAATGCTAAAGGAACTGTGTGATAGCGCGGAGGTCTCGTGCGGTATGAAAGCGAGGAAGCCATTGCAGGCATACTGTCGAGTTGCGCGCGATCGAGTTGAAGTTTATTGGCGCAATAGGCGGAGCTATCAATCACAAGCGCCGATTACTGCTCTGTGGCCGGAAGGTGCATCACCATTGTCAGATGTGGTGCACGGGGACAAATTGTCACCGTGCACCACACCAAGAAGGAAACAAATAAAAACAATACCGCAAATAACACGTGCACGCATGTGTATTAAGGGGGAAAAGACATGGAACATACATCGTCCTGGTCTGACCACCCCAAGCGGCCAACGACTCACCCCACTCGCGATAGTAGATAGTCGGCTTACTGAGGAGGCACGACCGTCTGGATGAACTTGATCGCCGCGTGCCACGCCTTCTTCACCGCTTCCTTCGTGGCCTCAACTTCCAGGTCACCACGGTGCACCCAACCGTGGTTCATATCCGGGAAGTCAATCACATTGCTCAAGGCGGACACCTCCGCGCGGCCAGCGAGGATTTTCTGAACGCTTCCGTTCTCGCGGACAAACGCCGGGTCGTCTCCAGCCGCCAGCAGGAGCTGTGGTACCTTCACCGCTTCAGCGAGCTTGTCAACAGCGCCCTCGCCCTTGAGGACATTCTCCACCACCCACGTCGGGTGGAAGCTCACATGGCCAAGCACCTCCGATGAGTCGGTAGCGGTGTACGAGGCACCGACCCACGACCCCCAGCAGTATCCATAGCTGCCCAGGCGCTCCACCTTGGCCTCCGACTTCAGGTACTGCGCTGCGTCATTGATGCGCGCCGACAGCGACTCAAACGAGTGCTTGGGGAACCAAGCCCCCAGCTTCGACTGATAGTCCGTCGCGGGGTCAAGGTAGTCCCCACCCGCCAGATCCACCAGCACCACGGCGTAACCAAGTTTACCGAGCGCGTCCGCGTCCGCCTTGGAGCGGCCACTGTCGAGGCCGAAAATGTCGGGGTAGGCGATCAGGCCAGCCTTGGCGTCGGCGGGGCCAGTGACGTACAGCGTGGTCTGGCCGAACGTCTTGATGGAACCCACACTGGGGCTGGCGTCGCGCGGGGGCTCGGCGGTGACTGGGCAGCAGCTCATTTCGGGTTTGGTGGCAGTTGACTTGTTTCGGACCAAAGGAATTGGGAAATGGGAATCGCCAATGGCATGAACTTCGCTGTTGGGCTCACTCACCGTCCGTCCTTCGTCCTCCCCCCTTTTGGCTTCAACAGATCTGAAGCACAACATAGCTCTGTGTTTTAAACAGGTCCGATTGGCGAGTGCCGAATGACGTCAATTTCAACCAATAGCAATGGTCACTGTGGTGGGTCTACATTTGTAATTTCGATCGACTGTTACCTGATTGCGTCAAGTAGTCAGAACTTCTGACTACTTGACGCTTACGATTCCAAAAGGTAGTGTTCTGAGTCAGAACACTACTTTTTGGAATCGTAATCTGAACCGACTTTTAAAACTCACGCAATGGACCAACGCGTCATTGCACTCGAACCATGAATCTTTTGACATTCTGTTTGCAGTTTTGATGGCAACGCGATATATTCCCCGGACTCTGCGAATGTTTTTACGCAGGATTACTTGCTGGGTTTGATCCACGTGCGTTGCCAGTAGTGAACTGCCATAGTTTCCTCTGAGAAACTGGCGATGGTTCGCGTGCGGAGGGGTGAGTCGTTCGTCAATGGGAAGAAATAAGGGATTGGCAAGGCAGCAACATCTCGCTTTTCCACCTCATTGAGGAATCCATTTTGTGCAGCTCTTGTATCATTGGTACCCGACGTCCACCCGATAGCCTGCATAAACACGCGAGTTACAAGTCCAGGTCCGGTACGTTCGATCGTTGACATGGGGTTCGCGCTGGACGAGTTCATTGATCCCTGAAATAGTTTTCCAACATCAGAACCAACCATTTCCGCGAGCATTCCCAAGGAACCGCTGTCAAGTCGGGGACGTTCATGGGTACGGTGGATTGAATGGATCAAGTGAGCAACGATGGGATGACGTGCGGCAGAACAGATCACGGCATTGCTGATCTCGACACATTTAGTATTCGCGATTCCAACAACGAATGAGAAATGCTGAGGTTGCCGTATCATGCACGAAGAGTTCATTAGCCCCACCATGTTGCGCAAGGTGAACCGAAAACATATGAACCACTCACTGGCAGCAATTTCTCAAAAGATTGTACACATTCTACATCCACGTCCGCGTAGACGCCTCCAAAATCCCTTAGGATCTCGTAGCGTAGAATATCCGACTTCTCTCCATAGTTGCTAGCACAATCATAGGCAGCCTATGCTCAGTGGAAAAGTTAGTGGGGACTTTGTGGCAGGTTGCAACGGCTCCAACAACTCCTCGTGACGCACCTGGTTCGTTAGGTTCATGTTGGCGACATCATCGTCTCGCCAAAGGCGCTGAACAATAGCACGTACATATGAAGTTTGACAACGCACTTCGTCTTACACACTGATAGTGGAGGTCAATACATGTTGCACTTACATAGTCCCATCCGGGGTTCAAATCCTTCCACGTCTTCATCCATTTCTCGCATGATGCTGGGATCGCATCTGGCCCCAGCCAGATCTGATGGATACAACGGGGAAACTTATCTGCTGCGGGATCACGCGTGCCGTTCTCGCATGAAAGTCGCTCCGTGAGTCTGTAGTTTCGCTCGGCCAATTCGGTGAGCCATTGGCGATCGTCGGCATGCCAAACGCCCCATTTCCAACCACTTCGAGTCGTCGGCATAATCTTGCTGTGTGGGCACTGACGGAACCGGTATTTCCGAATTGCGCCCTCTAGAAACCGTTTGTCGGTTGCGTGTACAATACTTACAGTTAATATGTACATTGGATCATGAAGGACAGCAGCAAGTTGAGCGGGAAAGAGACTCTGATGAGAATCGGGCATTAGACGCATCATGGGCGGCGGCCTACGGAAACCATCGCCAGCAACTTCGTACAGTGCAAGTGATGGGGCGTCCCCAGTGAACGGATCAAAGGCGACGGTGTCGACAGACGCTGGAATGGGACGCTCCATAAATGGCGCTCGCGTCCTTGCCCATGAGCGGGATGAAGACGACGAGCTTGACGCCAAACGGTGCGTGTTCTCGTTGGCTAATTCGTTGTTGAAAAGGCATTGACTTACGCAACTTCTACCATCCACTTATTTGGCAAATTATGTGTACATTTAGTGAAGAGGAAATGGCGCAACGCCAGCGAACAGCAGTGGATCATGTCGTGGAGCACCTCTTCCCGTATGCCCCAGTCCGGGTGCAAACGCAAAAATACCCGCCATCGAGTCCAAACGCAGGCAAGTCATATTTGTGGGTGAGCGTTGATGAAAACGAAATCAAACGCCGTGGTGGTGCTGCTAGCCCCGTCAGATATCCCGTAGGTGTCGCGATCGACGCGGAAGGCAACGTTTTTGTCTCTGAGGGGAACTCAACTCCTATCAGCCTATCTGCGAACTTGGGAATCGAGTCTCCACAAGCGCGAAAGATTTCAGCAGCATCTATCGTCGGTCTTGCATCTAACAAGATTGTGCCACCACCTCCAAAGGCACCCAAACTCATCCATTCCACGCAAACTTCGCTCACTGTCCGTTGGAAAAAATCGCCGGATACAACAGTGGATCGATATGAAGTACAATACCATATTGCAAACAGCCCCAATTCCACATGGGCAAACCTTATCACGGTGCTCACAGTGCGGGACGTAACACTCGACGAGTTGCGTTGCCACTCGTGTTATGAATTTCGTGTTCGTGCGCACAACCCAGTTGGGTGGAGCGACTATAGCTCGAACAGCGATGTGTTGTGGACGATGCCAGGTATCCCGGACCTTCCCCACCCACCAATAGCCGGGGCTCTAGCCAATTCCTATGTCAGCTTGTTCTGGCCACGAGTTGGAGACAACGGCGCATCTCCTGTCACATACAGGCTGGAAGTGCGTGAATGTATAGATGGTGGGAACCGAATTCCTGGTAGTGTCTGCGCTCAGCCAAGATCTCAATCACTGGAACTACTCTATGAAGGCAATGAATGCAGCTTCGTTGCATCAGGACTAAAATCGCTGACAAGGTATATGTTCCGCGTCCAAGCTTATAACTCCGTTGGGTTCACCAAATTTGTTGAAAGTCGCCCCATCCGAACATTGGCCCACCCTAAGCCAGAGGTTGTTGAACTATCAAGTGCAGAGCAGGCTGCAGCTCACGATCGGTGGGTGCAGTGTTGGGACCCAAAGTCCGAGAATGTATTCTTTTTTAACAGATATACGTGCCAGCGAGTGGCAGAGGAACCGTCCGAGGTTTGTGCTGCGCGAGAAATAGCAGGGCTTGGCAATGCAGACGAATCCCCAGAGATGATATTCCGGCGTAAGCGCTTCCGATTTCACCGCGAGCTTCGGCAAGGATTACCTCCAGATGCAACTCTAAGTGGATCGCTTCCTATCGCGTTGACTCGTGAAACAATGTACGCTGATACTTTCAAGTGTTTTCAGGGATACACTAAACAAGCACTGGTGGGAAAGCCAAAGGTTACCTTTGAAAATGAAGATGGTATTGACTCAGGTGGACTGACAAAAGATTGGTATCTTCAAATTTCTAAGCTTGCCGTCAAGCAAGAACGGTGCCTCTTTAAAGAGTGTGATAACGGACACTTTGAGTTAGCGTGCAATTCCGCGAGAAACCCTGCGCATCTAAAGGAATTTAAATTTCTGGGAAAATTCATGGCCAAGGCAATTTTTGATCGGCAAAGCCTCGATTTCCCCCTTTGCGATGCGGTATTAAAGCACTTTCTCCAATTACCGCGAGTTTTGGATGATTTGAAACAAATCGATTCTCAGTATCACAAATCACTGCTCTGGATGCTAGAGAACGAGATTGCAAATGTGATTGATGAGACGTTTTCTGTTGAGTTGGAAGGTGACTTAGCAACTGGAAGTAAGATGCCGAAGATACGTGTCGAGGATCTCAAGGAGAATGGGCGGGATATTCCTGTCACCGACGCAAACAAGGAAGAATACGTACAGCTCATGTTGATGTGGCGTACGGAGTTTGGCGTAAAAGCTCAGCTAGAGAATTTTGTACAGGGGTTTACGACGTTAATCCCATTACAAGCGTTGAAGGTGTTCACTGTAGCTGAGCTACGTATGTTAGTTAACGGTAAACCTTCAATCGACGTCGAAGAGCTTCGGGCCAACGCTATATTTCAAGGTGGCTATGGTGAGCATACTCAGGTCGTGCTGTGGTTGTGGCAGGCGCTCCGCGAGTTTTCGCTGGAGTTACGAGGGCTTTTTCTCAAATTCATGACGGGGACGAGTAAAATTCCGTTGGATGGGTTTGAGCCTCCCCTAAATATCACTAAATCGGACCTTGACCCGCAGGCACTACCACGCTCGCACACGTGTTTCAATCAACTGGTTCTTCCTGAGTATGAAACCTACCAGACGTTGATTGAAAAAATCACGTATGCGATTTCCAACGCTGAAGGTTTTCAGCTATCATGATGGGCGGCTGTGATATAATGGTTGCTTCTTGCTGACCAAGACATTTTGGCTCGAAGTAAGTTGAAAATGGCACAGTGTGTCTGTTATTTTCGCAAAGCAATTTCGCGCGTGCTTATAGTTCATATAGTTTGTTATCTCCAACAATTGAACTACGCAAGACGTTGTTCGACGCACCAACTAGCCAAAGTTGATACCCTGAGCCAGCGGCAATTCCTTGCTGTGGTTGATCGTGCACGTCGAGCGTCGCATGTACTGCTTCCACGCATCGGAGCCCGACTCGCGACCACCGCCAGTTTCCTTCTCCCCTCCAAACGCACCTCCAATCTCAGCACCACTCGGCCCGATGTTGACGTTTACGATGCCACAGTCTGATCCGAGCGGGCCCGTCCACTTGAAGATTGCAGACTGATTCTTGGTGAATAGCGAAGACGATAGCCCCTGGGGAACGGAGTTGTTCATCTCGATCGCCTCGTCGAGCGAGCTGAACTTGGAGACATACATGATCGGAGCAAAAATCTCTTCCTGCTCACACAAATCATAAGGCACAACTAGGTTACCACCCGTACGTAACATCGTTCAAAACTTCATCGAGCACAACCAAAATTGAATACCTGAACAATGGGAGCATCGCTGCTGATTGAAACGATGGTGGGTTCCACAAAATTTCCTGGTCCTTCAATCACTTTCCCGCCGAAAAGAATCTACATGCCAGTGAGTTCATATCAATATCTTGACATTTACATATGATATGATGCCCTTTAAACCAGAATACACTTACCTTGCCACCCTGCTTCTTAATGGATTCAATTCCGTTCTCGTAGTTCTTCACAGCCTGGGGTTACACAACGTCGTCGACGTCGGATTTGGTTAGTACAATGTATACTGAGTGAGAAAGAAACTCACTACCATACCTGTTTATTGTGAAGCGGGCCACACAGAACGCCTTCATCCAATGGGTTGCCAACCTTGACAGTCTTGTACCCTTCAGTGAGGCGTCGCACAAAATCATCGTGAACATCCTCATGGACAAGCAAACGTCGAAGTGACGTGCACCGCTGTCCTGCCGTGCCCACAGCAGAGAACAGAGTTGCACGTAGTGCCATCTCCAAATCTGCGTCCTTATCAACGATCATCGCATTGTTCCCGCCGAGTTCCAGGATCGACTTGCCAAAGCGAGACGCCACGGACTGGTTGATGTGGCGTCCGACGGCGGTTGAACCAGTAAATGAAACAAGCTCCATGCGCTTATCGTTTACCAATGCCTCGCCCACATCTTTGCCACTGCAACACCCACCCATATCACATTGTGTAAGACGATGTACAGCCCAACCTCGCCCGACAATTCAAAACCCAGCAGCACTTACCTGCCACAAATCAATGATGCGATTGCACCAGGATGGCCATTGCGCTCCAGGACATCCGTAATAATTTTGTTGCACGCGACAGACGTAAGCGAGAGCGATTCTGACGGCTTCCACAGCTGAGTGTTACCGCACACCAAGCTAAGTGCAGCGTTCCAAAAGAGCACCGCGCATGGGAAGTTGAAAGCTGTGATGATACCAACATGGCCCTTGAGCGGGTTGTAGCGCTCCATCATGAAGTGACCAGGGCGCTCAGACGGAATAATGGAGCCGTTTAACATTCGGCTTAATCCGACAGCAAAGTCGCAAATATCCACCGCTTCTTGGACCTCCCCAACACCCTGGGCGCGTATGGAATACAAATGATGGTTAGTACATTGGTCCGGCCTCCGCGAGTATCTTCCGTGTGTGTCTGTCTTACCTCGACGTAGATTTTGCCCATCTCCAACGCAATCAGCTTGCCGAGCGGCTCGATCTTCGCGCGCAGTTCTTCTCCGATTTGGCGAACAATCTCGCCACGGGCTGGCGCCGGGAGTTCGGCCCACTTCGGCTTCGCTTCGTCCATGGCCTTGACGACGCGCTCGTAGTCCGCAACGGTGCCAGCCCGCACCCTGGCGATGGTAGAGCTGTCCACAGGGCTCACAGACGTGTACACATCCCCGCTCCCCAGCCACTCGCCTCCGTACACGCCCAGGTTCTCGTCGGTTAGTCCGAGTTCGCTCAGGAACGGGTAGCGCGCGATGGCGCTCATCTGGCGGCGCTGCGTCAGAGCGCTCACCTGGCTGAGCGCGCGCACGGAGCGAGCCGAGCGGCCTCGTGCGATTGCGTGCATCATGGTTTCGGCGGCGGTCTCGTTGGTCTTGTTCGTCTGCAATTCGTCCACAGGCGCTGACTGGTGGCTATGCTCTCTCGCTTGGAATCTGGGGCGTCAAATCACCGAATGAACCACTCAGCCAGAGCGCTCGCTCGCTCCCTCCTTTGTCCAAACTTCAAGAGCGTCGATCATATTAAGTGTCACCCAGTTATCCGTTTTAACAGGTTCTGTGGCATGCGACATTTTGATGAAACATACCATTGCATTCTGTCGACTATAATCAAGTCGAGTCCAGCATGAAAAGGCATGATGGACAAGCAGCTACAGCCGCTATTACACTGCATATAAGATTCGCTTTGTACACTGGGTCATGGGAGTTGCACAATTGAACGATCTGTCGATTGGAGGTGATTAAAGATGTGAATGATCGAAAGGTGCCACATTCAGATCACTAATTTCCTTGAAAGGTTTGCTTCTCAAAGAGATGGAGCGTGAGCGTCGCAAGAAACGCCGGAAATGAACGGCATGTCGTGAGGTAAGCGAACACTCGTTGGTTGATTTGGCCACAAAAGTCGGTGTCCAGCAACTCCAAAGCGCCGTCAGTCTCCATCCGAACGAGAAGCTCGTCGTCATCATGATCCGCATACATGGATCGAAGACGCAAGAGTTCCATTCCATTGCTCTTCTTCAAATCAACCTTGAAACCTGTTAGTTGATACACTGCCTCTCGGTATTGTTGGATTTGCTCCCGAAAAACCTAGTGCATCGATAAGATCACCAGACGTACAACACGGGTACGAAGGTATGATTAGCAAACCAGATATCAAATCAGTGCCCAAAAATTGCATCCACTTTTCGTACAATGCAGTACGCATTTTTACCTTTTTGAGGCGTTCATTCAACAGCTTCTGGCCTTCCACGGTCTCATACGATGTAGTCGTCGTCAGTTTCGTATCCGAGGCCACACTTGATGAAGCCTACACCATTCAGCACAAAGCCATGTAAGAACACAAACACGGGGCCAAGGAGGGATACACAGGTATGTAAAAAATAAGCAACACCACTTACAGGTACATTTGCTTTCCCGTATGCATCTTTCGTTTCCTCTCGTAGCTGATCATGTTCCTGGGGCGACTTCTTCACATCAACGTGCTGTTGCGTTGCCCTCAGCAACTCACTCGTTGGATTTACTGCGAGGTGGACGACTTTTGTTGTGCCCGAATTGAATTCGCCTCTTCCAAGCCGCTTTTCCATCTCACCCATCTCACTCTCAAGTTTCTCCAACGCTCTTGATAATTTTGACACTGTAGCATGCGACTGTTCCAATTCTGTGGTCAAGCGTGCGATCTCGGATTCGTAAGTCTTGGTGATCGCTGGAGTAGACAGCTGATTTACGAGCAACCCGATTTCTTTCAGCATAGGTGCAGACTCCGATAGCGCTGATTCCAATAACGTCAAACGTGATGAGGCGATATTCGTGTCGGATTGCTCATCTGAATTTTTCTCGTAGGATTGTAGAATCGCCACCAATTCTTCATTCACCTTCCGTAAATGCGCGGATACACGATTGGACATAACAACCTAAGCAAATGCATGTTGTTAGAACTTCCGTCGCAAACTTGGCATATAGAAACAGAAACATGGATCAATCGCCTACCTCTTCCTTTAAAGCATTCAATTGGGATAATTGGGCTTCCTTTTGACGCTGAGTGGCGAGTTGGCTCTGGTGTAGGTGATCGTACTTTTTCTGAAGTGCATCCGTTTCTGCTGACTTTGACGTGAGTTCACCTTGCGTTTTCTCCAGTTTAACGCGAAGTTCTTTGTACAACTGTACAATAGCAGTCGCAGGTTGCTCCTTTAGCAGTTTGTTCGACTCTGTCACATATACATGACACAATTTGATAAGCATCCATCCGTGTGTGACGGGTTTCAGTCTCACAGAGACACAAACCTGACTCGTTCTTCGAAATTGGCTCGAAGAACTCTGTGAGCTCGCTTATCGAGGTCTTGCACACTTCGAAGTGCTCCTACGGTACAAACACGTCTTAGTACAATGAAAAAACCCGCCTCACCTGCGGTATTTTCTCAAGTGTCTTACAAGTTTAGCGTGTGCTTGTGCATATCTTTGCTCGCTTGAAGCCAGCTTCTGCCTCATGCTATACAACTTCTCGTCTTGCAGTGCAGACCTCTTGGATGCTTCGATCAACCCTACCAGCTAAAGGAGAAATCACTGTAGTTAGAAGTGTATCGCATGCACAGGTAACGAGCTCAAAACGACTTACCTCAGTCTTCAACCTTCGTTCATGCGTTTCAAGGTAGTTAACTCGTTCCTTTAATTCCCGTACTTCTTGTGCATCTTCAAGGACGGAACTCGCATTTTCGAGTCGCGAATTCGCGTGCTCCACGTCAAGTTCTTGGTCACGCAAGCGCGATTCCAGTAAGCGGATTTTTGACTCCAATAATGACTTTTCACAAATAACGATGCAAGTATATGCGTGTCAGTTCGGACGTCGGGTGTACCGCAAGAAGGAAGAAGAATATGTATGCGGGGTGTCAACCTACATTCGATGGTGCCGACGATGGGGTGCTTTTCAACTCTTCTAGTTCGTCTGTCAGCAGCTGAATCTAAACGGTATCATCAACATTATCAGTGATCGTATTGCACAACACATAATAAGGAATGTGAAGATAGGCTGTCAGGGAATGGCGCTCACCTTAAGATTGGACTGCCGCAGAACCGTGCGAAGTTCTTCGCCTTTATCAATCGCCTTTTCCTTCCACTCTGATAGACTGCTCTCCACAAACTGCAATTTTGACTCTGTCTCGACGATTTTTTTTTGGGACTGCAGCCTCTCGTTGGAATACTCGATCATCATTTCCTTCAGTTCTTTACGAGAATGCTCTTCTTCGGCAACAGCGTATCGTAGCTGCCGGCGCAGTTTCTCCAGTTGAAAATCGCGCTCCTGTTTCATGTTTAGACCACAATACACGCCATGTAAGTCAATAATTACAGTATCAACCGCGACCCAAAGCCATGGATCACCTTCAACTCCGTTTGATGACGCTCGTTCTTGTGTTCCAACTGCACGCGAAGAGTTTCAATTTCCGTGGTCAGCTGCTCACACTGCAGACAGCATTACCTCCATGAGAACGACGAGAGACCACATTTATCATTTTAGCATAGCGCTGCTCCTCGCACCTTTGTCACTGATGCACTTTCGGATTCTAGCCGCGGTCTCTTAGTGGCTCTTCCCTCCCCACTTTCATTCGTAGTTAGCACCTCACAGATGTCAGCACCAGAATCACGAATCCCCCCACCAGATTCGAGAGGGGTCGAGTCCTTAAGTGCTGAGCCAAAGACACTGCCATCTCGCGGGTTGGTCTGGTCACAGAGGAACAAGACGACAATAACTGTTAGCGGAGAACAAACCGGGTGGCATTATTAGCGCTTGGCACCTGCTTCGTACCGCGCCAGGTGTCGCATGCCTGCTATCCTCCAGGTATATCTGCTGCGTGGGGTCTTTGGGTATAGGTGAGAAGAGAAACGGAGCTCCATCGCTGGGCCCCCCAGCGTTGTTCATGGTCGCTCGTCGTTTCTTCGATTCCCTGCGATCCAAAAACCAATGTGTTCGCGCCACGCGGTGTGGTGGTGCGGCCGATTGTTTGGTGGGCTCCTGAAAAAGCGTACAGTATATAATTAAATTAAATAAACTCGTGTGGCAATACCGGTTAAGAAAGCCTTTATTCAGGTATTATATTTCGTGGAGCGGGGTCTTTCGGACTTTGTGTAACTTCTCCTGTCCGAGTTGGGGTTCGACGATGTAGTATGGCGGTTCTTAGGCCTACTCCACACATTAGATTAGGCGAATTTTTTTTGTTCCGAATCGGTCCGAGAGCTTCGGGCCTTTTCGGATGCGGTAGCTGTAGTTGTAGCACTGTGCAACTGCTACCGCATCCAGCTACAGTAGCGTAAAGCACATGCCGATCATTTCTCCCCATTTTCCTCCGACAAGTCAAGGGCCATCATATCCATTAAAGGCCGGAAGGCTATCGTCTATCATCTATATTCCAATTCGTTTATCTCACTTTAGCAGCCGGAGCCACCAGCAATACGCAGACATGCAGTGGAGTCGAAGAGGCTCAGTACGTTGGTCATAATGATCCAGAAAAATGCAAACGTGAGGTATCCCACAGTGAGCGCCCCCCAAAAAGTGCTTTTACCACCATTCTTCTTGAGAGCTTGCACTTCATCCTTTTGGCGCGGCAACCAAACGACGAAGACGACTGAAAGCAAATTGCACGCGTAGGCGATGATGTAGGCGTATGTGACCTGTGAGCGCACAGCAAAATCATCCTTGACGATGTACTTGCGCTCAATATCAAAGTAGCCATCCACGGACTTGTAAAGTACCTTTGATAGTGGCGTGCCCAGCGCTGAGACAGTGATCATCAAGCCCATGACACTTGCTTCACTCCCATGGTCGCACACCTCCACCACGAAGAGAGTAGCAATAAAGTCGCCGATGCTGTTTGGGAACTCAGCGACGAGCGGCACACCCAGCCAAAACCACTGAGATCGGTAGACATTCCAGATAGTAAGAAACGTCGGGATGGCATCCAACGCAACGACACCAACCTGACACACGACAACTACGGCCTGCCAACTCCAATGGAGACCCCAGCGGCGCGCGATCCACAGCGATACGAACGTCACGACACACGAGATCATGGTGGCGATCGCATCGTTTAAAGGCTCGACCCCCACCCAGGTACTCTGGATTGGAGTGTCAGCGGTTACGGAGAAGAGAGACAAAATCTGGCGGAAGAAGCGGAACGCGATCACTTGAAACATAACGCGGTGCTGCACCAGATCGTACATATAGGCGAGGAACGAGCGCATGGACTTTCGTTCTGTCTTAGCCTCTGTCACGCAGAACCAGCACAACGGGATGGTGACCAGCGAAAACCCTGCGCAAACGCCCATAATGGCGTTGAAACCCATACTCCATGAAAAAGTGCCACCGTATTCTTCACTGTTCATCCCTAGCCCAGTCATGAATGCAGCCAGGATCATGAAGACGTTGCGCGTCGCTGACACATAAGACTGCAACGTGCCGCGGATCTCTGCTGGTTCTCGTCGCGCCAGCTGCACCATGTAGCCGTCAGATGCACCAAAGGAGATCACCGTTCCCAAATTGGCAATCATGAAGAGGAAGATAAGCTTGATGCCCGTTTTGGGCGCGTCAGAGTTGATGAGCGCTAGCTGCTCCGCCGTCAAACTGTCCACGTCAAGTTTGGCCAAGGCCGAATCGCCGTAGTACGGATCCCCCAAGGGTAAAACCGCCATCAACAAGCAACTTGCAAAGGTGAGTGTCCAGCCAATGATCATATACGGTCGGCGGCGATATCCATAGATCGGGTAGCAGTCCGAGAATAACGCAGTGAAGACTCGGAGCGCGCGCGGAACTCGCACCAAAGCTTGTGCAGTGGCCACTAATGTCCCAGACATGTAGAGGTAGTTGTTCATCACGGCATAGATTACACCCGAAAGGGTCCCGTAGACCACGCCGACGGAAGCGATATGCGCTAACAGACCAACATGCTGCCACGAGAAAATAGAAGGAACCTCTCCAACTTCCAGCTTTCCTCCTTCGAGCTCATTTGGAGTAGCCACTTTGGAATATCCACCAGCACCAGCGGCGGGCGACTCAGCAGTCATTTTTTCCATCGACACAATCACGCCAATTAGAAAGTGGGGAGTGGGGAGCTAACGGAGAGCTGTCTCGCGATGGGCTAGAGCGCCTTCATGTCGTGCTAATGGGCGGAGAATGGTCAAGTGGTCAAGCGCGTGCCTCTCGCCAATAGGTTTCTTGTCAGCAATCATGATTTGTGTTGTCAATGCGCGAACGAGTACACGGTATACTCGTTTTTCTTGTGTACTGTACACCAGAAAAATATAATGGAACGTAACACAGTCCTATTGGTCAAAATATGTGCACTCCAGTCGAACGATTACAGTATTCTAAATGTTGATGAATACTATTCATCAACATGGGGAGTTGCTACCGCCTTTCCTTTGTATAAAGCCACCCCCAAATACATCAGTATGTTAAAAACCGAAAACCCTGAAATAAAATAAATTACCAACAAAAATGGGAAAATTCAATCACACCCATGAAGCAAAATGATCCATCCACACCTGATGAAGATTGCCAAAAGGATGCTTGTGGGTGTGAATGGTTTGACACGTGTTTACATCCACCCCACTAAGTAGCTGGTCCTCTGCTGCAATTGTCAGGACCGCCCAGTGGCGTGCAATGCGCAGTTTGACAGCCCTCCCTTGCCCTTTGATACGGTGCCGCGGATTACATCAGATTTCTCGATCAACCAGTAGATCTGGCGCGCCTCCCGTGACTGCCACTACCTCCTTATGCTGCCTCCTCTCCGCTCGCCTCAATGGCGTTAAGGTCTCATTTGATGGGAGCCATAGCATCACCACCCGCGCCCATGGCTTGGTCAGCGGCGTATGGAGAACGCTGGACAATTTCGTCCGTAGTTTACATAATTTTCTGTAATTTACGGGCATGGCTTACAAGAAAGGTTGTCGTGGGTGTGACAAAGAAGCATTTTGACTGGCTATATGGGGCCATGGCTTATAACATTGGCATGGCTTTATACACAGGAAAGGCGGTATTGTACTGGACATAACCGAAGGGGCAACTTTTTTTTGATAATGGAGATGAACGCATATAACTTCATCAGTTTTCACGCGATTGAGCTCGCCATCCATACACAGCTTTATCACTATAATTAGATGGTGTGTGTGAAGTTTCTGCTCCCAGCGACCATTGGGGAAGTCGTAGTGATGGAAGCAAGGCACGTCCTCACCCCCCACGAAAAAGCGCTCGTCGCTAAGGTGTACCAGTATTTCGCCAACGAGAAGAAAGAGGGTCGATCCAACGGCGTACATACACGGCAACGTGTGGTAGATGCCACTGGAGTATCGAAGAACACGGTCGCGAAGATTTAGGCGGAGTTTAACGCCGACAACACCACGGATTTCGATCGAGTACGCTTCATTTGGCTTGCCATGGTGAGGGGGTCGTTTACATTGTGAAAATTTATTTATGTGACAAACCATTTAATTACAGAAAAAGGCGAATTCAAAAGGTCGACCACCATCCTATGACACGGAAAAGATCGCCCCAGTTATACGAAACTTAGTAGCCATTTCAAACAAGGAAAGGAGTCCAATTACATCAGGGCAGGTTGCTCAAGAAATCCAACTCAAACTCGGATATCACCTATCTAACCGAACGATTAGACGGGCCCTTCGGAAACTTGGGTATCGTCACAAGGTTGGTGAGAAGCGCCACTATTTAGCTGAAAGCACAGGAAATGTGTCATATCGAGCCACATATTTACAGTCGAAGGTGGAAAATCGGGACAGTCGGGCAAGCCCGTCAAACGTGAGGTGTATCTTGATGAGTCATACGTGAACGTGAACCATGTAACGGGGAAAACATGGTTGGCAGCAGAACAAACTCGCAATGCAGCAAGTGGTAAAGGAGAAAGGTACTATGCATACCGTATTTGTCTACAACACTTTCAATTGGACGTAGCTGACGTTTACATGTTGGAACAGGATTTGTATTATCGCAGCGGGGGTCATAAAATAAGAGGAAGCGCACTGATTGGAGGGTTAGTGGATGAGTCGCTGAAGCACTGGAGCTCGAAGCGAAAACAACAACGCGGCGAAGATGATGATGACAAGGAAAACTATCATAGTAACTTTGACGCCTCCCAATTTGAGAAATGGTTTACGCACGTTTGTCGCAAACTAAAGGAACTGCATGGTCAGTGCAACATTTATATGGATGGAGCGTCCTACCATAAACGCAACACTCAGCCTGCACCTAATTCAAGCTGGTTAAAAGCAGACATACAGCAATGGCTTACGGAAAAAGGTAACATCAGTATGACTGGCGTTTTTTTATATTGAATTGTACATACGCATGTATGTTTTCATACTCACGTGAACGTATACATGTGTAGGCCTTCCGAATCAGGAATAGGATATCAAGGCTCAACTAATCGAAATTGTTCGGTCAACACACCCCAAACCGTCGTTCAGAGCACAAGAAATTGCATTATCGTTTCGTCAGACGCTAGTCTATACACCTCCGTATTACCCAGAGCTCCAGCCCATTGAACTTATCTGGGCTAGAGTGAAGAACGAAATCGCCCATAATCCAGCCCGTACGGCTGCTGAGCTGAGCGAGAAAGTCAAGCAGGGATTTGCCGATATACGCTCGAAGGATTGGTGTGGTGTCTACGGCCATGTACAGAAGGAAGAAGACAGATACCTAGCTGCTCTAAATGCATGTGCGTTGGCGGACGACGAGGACCCTGATAGTACTGCATCCGACGTGCATAGTGCTGAGTCAGACAGTAATAAGGAATGCATCATAGGATAAGACACAGTATCATGTCTTTTTTCTTACAGTGGAAAATGTAGCTAAACTGTTTAATTCAATATATTGACAGAAATCTGTCACAAACAGAATTTTGGGTTCATTTCGAGCTGATGTCCCCGAACCCTTATAAACGTCAAATACAACAGACGATTTGGCAATCCATCCAATCAAAGCAGCTCCATACTTCAACCCGTTTCCCCAAAGTTTGAACAAAATTATGACTTGCTTTCAGAGGGCTGTAGCTCGAAAATCAGCACGTTTCAGCCAATTCTGACCACTTTTTCAGAGAGAAACCCGTGCCTTTTACCATATATCTAACTGTTGCATGTGGAAAAAAAAGAAGAAGCTAACCCTTCCAAAACAGCCCCCCGAAAGTTGCCCCTTCAGTTATGTCCAGTACAATAAGGAGCGTCCAACAGCTGGTTAAGGGAGCATCCAGTACGTAATCAGCGGCAATGGGGGCTGCTCTATTTCTTCTGTAAATTTATATGCTTTGTCAACCACACAAAGTATCATCTCGTTTTTTGCCACAGGCAAACTTGACAACTCCTCCCACCGACGAGCAGAAGATGGCAGAGACATCGAAATCGAGAGAAAGCAGGCTACCGCCTAAGTGTAAGCGCCGTCATAAATGAGAGCGTCATAGGGGCCAACAACGAACAAGTAAGAACATGAACGGTATCGCGAACATGCACAGTAACGCCCCCTCCTCAGATACAGCATCCAAGCCACGATGCGGCGGAGGCGGCAATCTATTCGTGGTCTTTGTATAAGAAGTTCGACATGACGCGCTACAAGAGACGCATCAACAACACCGGAGATGTTGTGGAGTAGGTAAAATGCAAGGTGAATTGGTCGGGACTTAGTTCGCTACTGCTACCTCTAAGCCGACTCTACTCTTCTGTCCAAACAGATAAATAACTAATATTAAAAAAAATAGACATTGTATGGTATCTATTTTTATTTCTTTATTTATAACGTTACCTATAGTACTTTTTTTTTGATAAGCGGTATGGACCACCAGATTTTTAAAATCAAATATTTATCCTGTTTGTAATAAAATATAAAAATACGAAAAATTAATACCTTTCCTTTCCAGAAATTGTTCATTATCGGTCATTAATTCTTATAAGTTTTGAGGTTATAATTTTCCAAATAAAAATTTATTTAATATTTATTTTGAGCCCAATTTCAATAATTATTTTAATTTTATTTTTCATTAATAATTTTGTAGTTCTGATATTAAAGCTGTTATAGGTGATTTTTATAAGAAGGTATGTTTTCTGTTTTTAAAGGGTTTAGGGTTTTAGGGTTTTAGGGTTTTAGGGTTTAGGGTTTAGGGTGTAGGGTTTAGGGTGTA
>JAADWT010000238.1:0-27053 GCA_023336285.1 Pythium grandisporangium
AAAGAATCCGACAGATCGAACGGAAGAAGCGACGTCTGTACCTTGTCGTTGACGTCCTGGCAGACGTGGAAGGCGTCGACTTGGCGGCCCTGGCGGTGGAACTCCTCGCAGACGCTGATGTCGGCATTGGCGCGCTCGTACTGCTGCGAGTCGATGAGGCCAAGTGCGAGCGCGTAGTCCGGCACGGATCGGGTCTGTAGCACGGGCCACATGAGCCCGTTGCCCACGGCCAGACCCACGAGGTTGAGACGGATCTCCTCACTCACTGCTGCTGCTGCTGTGCCTGCTGTCGTCGTCGTGGGCCCTCCGGCAGCAGGTGCGGAGGCAGATGCTGGTGGGGGCAGCACGAGGTTGCGCTGGTAGATGTGGTAGGCCAGGTGCGGCACATACTTGCCAGCGTACGACTCGCCGCAGACGTAGAGCGGGTTGGCCGCGTACTCGGGGTGGCGCGCCAGGAACTGCTGCAGCGCGCGGTAGAGCTGCTCGGCCAGCGCGTCCTCCGAGTCCACGTACCCGTCCGGATCACGCACCGAGCTGTAGCCCGTGCCCACGGGTTGGTCCACGAAGAGCAGGTGGCCCACGCGTGACCATGACTCGGCGTGCACCGTGAGACGACCGTCGGACGACAAGCGGTAGGGCCCGACCTCGGTCAGCAGGCCTGTCATGGAGGACGCACCCGGCCCGCCGTTCAGCCACACCAGCAGCGGTGTGGATGCGTCCAGCTCCAGCGGCGGCGACGCTTTCGCCTCGAAGAACCAGTAGAAGAGCTGCCCCATGGACGTGAGGTTGGCCGTCACCAGGCCCGCGTACTGTGTCTCCAGCGGCTCGCCAAAGCCCGGCAGGTACGTCACGCGGTCGGCCGCGGTGACCGTAGCTGTACTCGCTGGTGCTGGTGCTGGTGCTGGTGCTGCTTCCTCGCTCCATGAGAGCGACACATCCTGGCTTTCAGCCGCGCTGAGGATCGAACGGCGGGGTGACACCTGCACCGCAGCAGATGGGAGCACACGCAGAACCGTGAGCGCCATGCCCGCGAGCGAGGCGACGCCCAAGGTGAGCACCAGGGCCAGCGAGCGCCGCATGCGCCAGCGCCAGCCATAGCCACATCCCCCGCTGAAGCCGACGCCGTAGCGCGCCATCACGCGCTGGCGCAGCGGGGGCGCGTCGACTTGAGCGTCGACGGTCCGCATCCAGAGCGGCGTGCGCTCGTCCATGCTGATCGATCACGCAGCCAATATGGGGGTCTCTGCCGACGGAGAAGGAGAGACAGTTGATGGAGCTGATGGAGAGCTCCGATCCTTCCTGCGATGATCGACGCGCAAGCACTCACCGCGAATTTAAACTGACGACGGCATGTCGTACCGTAGGGCGCGATACACTTCGAAGTTGTAGAGTGCTGGAATTTGGACGTTTGCTCATGACTCGATTCTTTTTTTCTGCTTGGTGTTTGTCCAATACGGTGGACTGTGTGGTGTGACACCACGGTGATCGGACGTTTGCCAAAAGTGGGGGCTTTTTGGAAAGTGGGGGGGGGAGAGGCTCATGCGAAACGGTAAAAAAAGTCCCCACTTCTAACAAGTTTGCCATTTTGAGTGCTTAGAGAGCGGAGCCCCACCACAGCGAAGCGGAAGTTGGGGGCGCGGAATACATGTACCCACAGGGAGTTCTATGTGTTGCGGAGCACCGCAGCGGAGCGAAGTGGGCGCGGCTTAGCGCCTCGCTGCAATCAGCGGCGAATTTGTGTGGTTGCCAACGTTTTCTGGACATTTGTACCGAGATGGTGTACCGTAGAGCCCCCACTTTTGACAAAATTTAGAGCTTGGTGGATAACCCAACCCTCTTTTCATCGAATCCCCCACTTTTGTCAATTTGAAACCACTTTTGTCTAAACTAGTGAAACTCCCCCACTTTTGGCAAATGTCCGGCGGTGGTCAAAAATGCGATTGGATCTTTGCTCCGAAAAGTTACCGTCATTCAGTGTAGTGCGCGTACGATAGTGGTGCGGATAAATACGAACGAAATTGCACAGGCGGGGGGCAAGGGAAGAGGAGGATAACAAGCAAGTATTAGGTATGAACGGGCGTAGCCACAGCGGCATCGACGATGCGGGCGAGTGCAGGCACACGAGACTTGGCGACTGTCATGCATTCGTGGAGAATCTGCGGGGCAATGATGGCACCACCGGGCTTGTGTACTCCCGCGAGCTGTATCCATGGGCCGTGGTCGGTAGGAGAAATAGAAAATGAAGACGAGGTGGTGAGCTGTATTAGGTTGGTCGTGATTCGTCGTAAACAGAGGAGGAGGATACATACCTGTTGGTTGCTGCAGTAGGTAATGGAGAAGGTGCTCGAGGCGAGCTTCTCTTCCTCGCTCGTAGGATCGATGATCACGCGGTCATGGAGGATCGCAAAGGTCGTGGCGTACACGGCTCGCTGCAACTTGAGTGGGGTTGCGTCTTCATCTATAGATTCGGCGCAAAAAGAGAAACAATCCCAGCAACGAGTGAATTAGTGCCAACAATTCCATGCAGAGCGGAGCTACAGCAGCAAGACGACGTTTAATTACCTGGCAGAATGGTCACTAGATGATCGTTGTCGTTCACGTTGACCGCCGGCAGCTGCAGGCTCTTGAGCGCCGACAAAATCGACAATAGCGCGGCATCATGAACGTTGCCGTCGTGGTCGATGCAATAGACGTCCACCATAATCTTCCATGCGGATTTCCCCTGCTCGATGCTGAGGTCCGACATCTCCACCAAGCGGGCGCTGCATATGATCCAGCACAGGCACACTTTCGTGAGAACACCGCCATGCAGCTCCCACCAATACTGACGGCACCATGAGCTTACCCAGTGACGATTCGCGTGAGCTGACTGCCCAGGCTTTGGGCTTCTTCAGAGGGACGTCCGAGGTTGAACTGGGTGGAGCAGAGCGGGGTGAGATGCACCTGCAGGGCTGTGTCATTCGAAACGGAGCCATCAAATACCAAGTCAGCACTTCTTCTTTCGCAAATCATTATGGATACTTGCGCCATAAACGCCCGCACCGATCTCGCCCTGGTCAGGCGTGGCTACTGCGGGTGTGCCCACCGCTAGCTTGATCGCCGTCATCACGGACGTGTTGCCAATCTTGACCAGACTGGAGCTGGCCGCCGTCTGGATCACGTTAGTCTGGATATGCACGGAACGCGCGGCATCCAGCGCACGCGCGTCCGGACGCACATTGTTGTCCACACACGTCTCGGCATATTCGCGCGGGAACAGCTTGCGGTACACCTCGGGCTGGAACGACAGTGTCGCTACCTGCTCCGCGTTCGTAGCCATCGTCGCCATGGTATTATAGTAATCTTGGCTAACTAGCTCTTGGCGCGTGGCCAATGGTGTCGAATCGAATCGAATCGCTTGGGTCCTCCACATTAGGCTCAACTCCCAAAAGGACGTGGTCCACCTTACTCTCCAACACCCTCTATTTCTGCAATTTTCGGGAACTTGTGAGCGCGCCAATTTGCCGTTCAAAAGCGGTTGGCGCCCTTCCCGCGCTCGCGGCAGGGAGCGTGGGGGAGTCGAGGGGCGGGCCCCGTATACAAACACTCAGTGATTTGAGCGGGCACGATTGCCAAGCGTGGAGCAGATACTTTGCTTTGACCGCCATCATTAGCACCAGTATTTCAACAGGACCAGGACCAGGACCAGGACCAGGACCAGGACCTGGCCAGCAGGAGCAGGAGCAGGAGCAGGAGCACCAGCCATGGCGACACGCGCCGAGGCTAGGAGCGCGGGTGGTCGCCGCCGCACGCGCGCGCAGGCGGCGCTCGAGTCGACGGAGCGGCGCGAGCGGCTCAAGCGCACGCGGGTCGAGATGGAGGCCATGACGCGCGGGCGCAAGCGGCCGTCGCCCAGCAAGACGGCGGCGGCGGCGGCGACGGAGCAAGCACCGGCACCGGCGCCAGCGACGCCGAGCCGCGTGCCCAAGGCCAAGGCCGTGGTGGTGGTGGGCGCGTCGCTGGGCAGCGACCTGCTCGTGGAGCACACGCCCACCAAGCGCACCCCGACACCGACACCGACCTCGCCACCGCAACCACTGCCGCGTCGTGGCCAGGACGCAACCATCACGACGCCCGACAAGAGCGGGTCCCTGGCCACACCAGCGTCGCTCCATCACAAGCAGAAAAAGACGCAGAGGCAGACCCAACGCGACGATCTGCACCTCCAGCAAACGGATAAACGCGCCAGGACGTCGGCCACGGAGGTGCAGCGCACACCTCGCAGCCGCAGTCGCAGTCACAGTTGCAGCCGCAGTCGCAGCCGTACCTGCAGCCAAAGTGAGACCGCTAGCCGCCACGGCAGCGTCACCGAGAGCGTGGCCGCCGACCGCGCGTTCGTCGCCACGCGCCGCCTGCCCGCGCGCGGCATCGCGCAGAGCTGCTCAGCATCGTCGACGCGGAAACGCATGATCTCGTTCTCCCCCGAGCGGACCGAGCGCGTGGTGAACGAGGCCGCGGCGCGCCAGAAGCTGCAGCGCAACCTCAAGGCCACCGAGAAGCTGCAGCTGCGGCTGGACGGCGTGTCCGTCAAGTCCCCCGACAAGTCCACGGCCGCCAAGCCATCGGCCGGGACGGTGGCAATGCCCAAGACTACGCCCGTCAAGCCGCCAATGACAGCGACACCGACAGCGATTGCGACCGCTGGCCCAACCACCCCGGTCGCCCGACCAGCGTCCACCGCGCAATCGCCCCCGCTCCGCAACGTACACGCCACCCCCCCGGCGCGAGCCACGTCCCTCGTGTTCAGCTCGCCCGCCGACACGCTGCCGTCACTGCCGCCCAGCCAGACGCCCGCGGACCGCAGCGTGACGCTCGAACTACCGCCGAGCGATGTCGACACGCCGGCCGCCGCGACGGCGGTGTTGTCGTCACCGCCAGAACGATCGCCATTGTCATCGCCTGCACCCGACAGCGGAGCCACCGCCAGTTGCCGCAAGGAGCTGACGTTCGTGGCCCTGGAGGCTGCCAGCGAGATGGCCAGCCAGGACGAAGTGGACCCCAGTGGCTCCCAACTATCCGAGCTGGACGCAAGCACTCAGGGTACGCGTCAGAGCACGGCGCCGGTGACCAAGCCGGCCATGACCGAGGAGGAGGAGGAGGAGGCCGTGGCCTTTACCAGCACGTCCGTGATCGAGGACGTGGGACTTTTCAACTGCGACACGGACGTCGAGTTGTCGGGTGGCGTGTACGGCGAAGGCACGGACGGCAAGGTGTCGGCGGCCACGGTGCGAGGGCAAAAGGTGGCGCTCAAGCGCGCCAAGCCCCACGACGGGTTCCCGGAGGAAGAGGCCAAGCGACGCAGCGCCATGGAGCTGTATTACCTGCGGCGCGCGCGCCACCTGCCCGGGTTTGTGCAGTGCCTCGGGATCTGCGATGGCATCGAGCACACGTGCATCGCGCTCGAGGTCATGGACTGCAAGCTCAGCGACTACCTGCGACGACAGCGCACCACCACGGACGTCGAGTCGCCGTCCGTGGACACGCAGACGCAGACGCATGCCGCCTCGACGACCAAGACGACCAAGACGACGCGCGGCAAGCGGCGCGGCACGCTGCCGCTGGCGCTCACGCGGTCCCTGCTCAAGCAGATCTGCCAGCCCATGGTGGTGCTGCACGAGCAGATTAACGTCGCCCACGGCGATCTGGCGTGCCGCAACATCCTGCTACACACGCCGCCCACGGGGTACGAGCACAAGTGGGAGCCCCTGCTCAAGCTGTCGGATTTCGGCCGCATCCGCACGCCGGCCTCCGAGCCACCGCTGTTTATGGGCGACTTTAGCTTCTTCAAGAACGCCGACGTGGGCGCGTTCGCGCGGGAGATCCTCTACCGCCTGCTTGTGGGGGAAATCGTGCCGGCGAAATGCACCGAGACAAGGCATTTGCACAAGCACCTGCAGGACGTCGTGGTCACGAGCGTGCCCGAGTCGGCGCGCCAGCGGCTGGGCCCGTTCTACCCGCTCTTTATGCGCTGCACCGGGTGGGGCGTGCGCCCGTCGTTCCGTGAGATCCTGGCGCATTTGGACGACCTGGAGTACTTTGACACGACCGAGACGGGCCTCTTCCCGCTCAAGCCTGCCGGTGGCGTCGGGGTTGGCGCCACCACCAACGCACTGGCCACGGACAATGGTGCGGCCTTCTTGTCGCCCGTGATGGACGCGACGACGGCGATGGGTGCAGGCGCGAGGGCGGGCAAGGTGCCGTCCGCTAGCGGCTCACGCGGTAACAACCACAAGTATGAGACGCCCTCGACGGCCACGATGCGGCCGTCAACCAAGCCCGGCGGTGGGCCGCGCCTACTGGGCCCCAAGCCCGGCGGCGGCGACGCCCATGGCGCTGCGCCATCGGCCAAGCTCGTGGGCGCCAAGGCCGTGCACTGGCTCAAGGCGCGCTCCGTGCTCAGCGGCGGTGCGCAACCGCCCTCACTGCACAAGCTGCACCCGCGTAGCCTGCATACGGTGATTGGGGTGACACCAGGCTCGACGCCTCTTGCTTCAGCAAGCGTGGCGGCGGCAGGGGCAGGCGCAGGGGCAGCGCCATCCAAGACGCCCGCCACTACGGCCAAGCAGCCCAGGAAGACCAAGACGCCTCCGTCCGCCGGCGCGTCGCGGCGCTCGCTGCAGATCCTCAACCAGATCCAGCATCGCATGGAGAAGGAGAAGCGCCGCCACACCCTGGACGGGTGAAATCAATATGAACTGGAGGATTATCTTATGAGGGCGTGGACGTGCCCAAATGCGCGTATAGTAACCCACCCATTATTAATAAACAGCGATCACGTAGGACTTGTTTTGGGCAAACTGTTATCGAATCAAGTATCCAAACAAAATATCTTTAAAGGACACCACTGCACTGTGGAAGAAGTACGACTCGGACCCTACGCACGACCGCTCATGTCGAGAGCTACCCGACCAGTTTGCAGATTGTATGGAGAACGATGCGACCAACAATGAGTGCAGCGATGGAAGGAGAATCCACGCTCGACGCCGGCCAATGCGAACTGCTCGCCGGCATCGAGTCATACGCCGTGCAGCTGCTGCTGGGCGTGATCGCATTCGCGACGCTCTGGTACAAGCGCCACGTTGAGCGGCCACGGCGCACGCTCGAGATATGGGCCATGGACGTGAGCAAGCAGGCCATTGGGGTGCGTACCCCTGCGCAAGAGAGGAGAGATTGAAGCTCTGCGACCGACTAATGGTGAAGTACATTTGTATATGTATATATGTGTGTGACTAGGCGATGGCGAGCCACGTGATCAACCTCGCCGTGGCGCTGCACCTGCCCCCCGTGGCAGATGAGTGTGTCTGGTACTTCCTCAACTTCATCAGCGACTGCACGCTGGGCATGGTGGTGTGCCTCGCGTTTTTGCGACTGCAGCAGGAGCTGGCCTTTGCCATGCACTGGACCAGCATCCAGGACAGCGGGGAATACGGCAGCCCACCCTCGTACCGCTCCTGGCTGCTGCAACTGCTCGTGTGGCTCTGCATTCTCATTGTCTCCAAGGTCTTGGTCGTGTCCGTGCTGATCGCTACGGCCACGCCGCTAGGCACATTGGGTGCGCTCCTCTTCCGGCCGCTGCAGGCCTACCCGTTTGCCGAGCTTTTTCTCGTCATGGTGGTGTGCCCCACGTTCCTTAACATCATGCAGTTCTGGATCCAGGACAGCTTCCTCAAGCGCGACGTTAGCATCCTGCCGGCGCAGTACGCGCGCTTCCGCCAGAGCTTTGAGGACTCGCTGCAGACCAAGCTACTGCACGAGGGCTAGCCTTCCACCAAACAATTGGTTTTGCCTCAGGAGCAGCAGCAGCACCACCAGCGGGAACAAACGTGGGAAGGGATTCCACCATTTCTGTCTCTACAATAATGAGAATGATCAGATGAAAGAAGCTAGCTAATAGCTGTAATGCAAGAGCAAAAACAAAAACACGGTCTGGAATATATCCAACCAACGAACGGATGGGGATACGAATCTGCGGCGCGTTCACGCTGAAGCACGCGAGCAACGGGCTAATAGGACTAAGTTGGGGTATGCCGCGTTTCTTGGTTACTCAGCGGCGATATCCTCGGTCGTCGACCCCGCTCCCGCCAGCGGAAAGCACGGGAACGGCTCGAGGTTCTCCATGTCATCCATTGCGGCCATGCCCTCAAGGAACGGGCCGTTGGCGGTGAGCCAGTCCAGCTCCACCATACCTTCGACGTATTGACCCGGCGTATCCGCAGGGTTATACTGGTACTCACTTTCTGGGTTGAGCGACCACACAAAGCCGCCGGCCCAGCCTGGCTGCTTGATGATCTCGATCGTGAAGTCTGTACAGCGTTTGGTGGTCTTCATTGGGTGCAGATCGTTCTCGTAGAGCCCGCCAAACTCACCCAACAGGAGCGCAGGCCCGGTCTCAGAGGCAAGGAAGCCAAACATGTCGTCCATGGTTACCTGAAGGCGGTGGCGCAACCCGTCGTCATCCAGCTCAACAAAGTCCTGGATGGAATTGCCCACGACGGTACCCCCGGCAAAGAGGTACCGCTGCGGGAACACGGCCGGCGTGTAGTAGTGTGGCGCCCACACCACCTTGTCGGGCACGCTAAACTCGATGCCCTTCTTCTTCGCTCCCTGCAACCCGCCGCCATACCAGTCGTAGTAGCCAAACTCTTCGCCGTCGATATCGATCGTGTGCTGCGCGTTCACTCCTTCCACAAAGCCCAGCCACTGCGGGCAGGTGCCCAGCATGCGGTCCGCGATCCGGATAGCACCCTCGCGGAAATCCGAGGCCCCCCCGTCACCCCACGTGCCTCGAAACGGCTCGTTCTTGAGGTCGATGCCCATGACGTTCCAGTACTCTTTGTTACAGAGGTTGTCCGTGAGCATGTCGATCGCCGTGAGGAAGTCCTCCTCCGAGACCTGCTCGTTGTACCAGAGTTCCCCATTGTCTTCGTACGTGAGCGTGTGCATGCTTAGCAGCACGCCTAGGTTGCGGTACCGCAGCGCCTGGATGATGCTCTTGAGCAGAGACATGTAGTCCTTGACGTTGATGGCGCGGTTCTCTTGGTTGTTGATCAGCGCCGTGTTGGGCACCTTGTTCTCCAGGATCCACGTCGCCATCAGCGGCAGGCGCACGGCGTTGAACTTGTTCTTGGCCAGGAACGTGGCGATTTGGTACTGCGCTCAAAGAAATTCAGCCAAACCCAAAAATCAGCGACCGGATCCGATACAACCCGAGCAGGCAAGACACAGATACCGAGCATAAATATGAGCGGGGTGCGTACCGCAGTGGTGCCATTCTCGTTGTTGTCCCAGAGTCCAAAGGGGATGGCCTGTCCACTGTTGTTCATCAACCGTATCCACCAGCACCAGCATCAGCACCACATACAAATTCATGCTGTCCGTTAGCATCCCGTAGGGTCTGTTTGCATACATTCATTCTCGACCGACCTGCCAGCCAGGATATACGTACGTTTCCATGCCAAACCAGTTGATGCCCTTGATCTTGAGCGGCACCTCCGTACCGTTGGAGGACACGGCCACGATGTGACCGTTCTTGCTCAGGTAGTTGGGGACTTCGCATTCTATTGGCGTCGCATAGTCAGTCGTCGCAGAGAGAGAGAGAGAGTCAGCCTCATCATGCTATCACTTGGCCATCGCGCCAAATCGTCGGCCACGCACCACTGGCGGGGTATTTCTTCGGGTTGCCGATGGCGCCGTCATCCGATATGATGTCGTCGCCCACGGCGGTGTCCCCCTTGCCCCCTGTGATCGTGGTCGAGTTGAAAATAGCCTTCTCAAACTCGGCCCCGCGGTCGCGGCTCGCACTGTACGCCTCTATGCCGTAGTAAGTCATGGTAAACCCCGCCGCGCCTAGCAGCAGGAGCAGCAGCACCAGCCCGGGCCAGATCTAAAGACATGACGCCACGTGTTAGTGCTTCACTCCACTATAAGCAGTGGTGCTACCTACTATGCCAGTTAGTTCTCCGTACCCGGATACGCCCCTTGTAGTCCTTGGCGCGCTCGGGCCGCGCGCTGGGCGTCTGCGCCATGGCCGCGATGTCACGGTCCAGCAGCGAGCCGCGCACGAACACGTCGCCACCGCCAGCCATGGAGCTCAGCCGCCCCGCCGAGTCGGACGTGCGCGGCTGAATGGCCAGGCGGAACCCGTCTCCGCTAGCACGAGCGCCACCGCCGTCAGCGCTCGTGCCAGTGCCAGCTGCCGCGCCCTGGTCCTGCGTCATGAGGCTGTACTGGTACGTGGGCGTGGCGAAGCTGTGGCCGCGCACGTCGCCCGCATGCGGGGACAGCATGAGGTACTCGTCCTGGGATTGCGAATGCGACGCCATTCTTGGTCGTTGGTCACCACTCGTTCGAGCTGGTTATTGGTGGGATACACGGGTGTTGTTGTGCCTACTCGGTGTGGACGTAGTTGGGGATTGTTGGCGTTGGTGTTGGCGTTGGCGTTGGCGGTTCGAGTTGCTGCGCTGGCTTATGGTCAGGGCGGATCTTCGGTGGGGCGTGCGGATATGTGCGTGTATGTATGTGTACGGGCGCGTGTGCCGGGGAACCCGTGGCCGCTCGCAGATAAAAGGTATATCAACCGCGGGTCGTGTTTCAGTTTGGTTGGCGCGTTTGGCGAATGCCGTTGGAAGTCGCGCGATTTGTTCGGATCGCATTCCATTTCCTCCCCTCCCTTCACCTCGTCCATTTTGAACCCAGTGCTGCTGTTGTTGGGTAGGCAGCGGCAACATCCACTCCATGTTCACTCAATTTTTCAGAGGGGTCAGCAATGTATCACAGTGAATGAGGAGACCGGGTACACTTGTACAGTCAGCAGCTGCAGCCAGCGCCTCCATTCCGTAACCGTTTCTCTTGCCAGAATGTATCCACAGATATTGTACATCCCCCAATACAGGTGCATTCACGAAGTGACAGGAACCACGTCAGCGCGGATTGATTGGCCAAAATGACAGAAAAGACTCCTTGTCGCCAGGAGAGGAATTTTTTAGTCAAGACCGTAAAGCTGACATCTCTTTCACGTTGTCCCAGGGGTAGGTACTAGAAGGCACTGTACGAGAAAGCAGTCATAAAAGCAATTATCCTGTCGTCGACACTCCTCCTTTCCACTGGGTGGTCGACGTTTCTATGGATTTCCCCACGTTTTGGACCCGCAAAAGCCAACCAACTGCCATCGCTGCTAAATACAGTAGGGGCATTTGCTCACTCGAAGCAAATGCATACACAGTAGCATACACACTGAGTTCAAACGGGCAGATATCTAATTTTGCCATGGTGAACGCGCCGGCTAAATAAAGCAAAAACACGATAAGCCAGTAGAGGTGAGGCAGGCGATCCTGCCCTGCTCAAAACTTGGCCAAGGAAATGATGAAAGGCGCAAATGTGGCCTCTGAATCTTGATGCTGGAGAGTGTGGATATATCACTTTTGTGTGACGGGCGCGTTTAAGTCGGGGGCAGCAGTTGGGAGAATTCTCAGTGCTCGTTTCTTGAGGCGTTTGCCACCCGACTGAAACTGCCACCTCTTCAATATTATTGGATGGATGCTTGGCATTTTTACTTCTCAACAAATTCAAAATATTCTGGTAAGTTTCGACGTTTGCTTAAGATGTAGGAAGCACGTTGCCTGCATTTGACACCTGAATCGTTGGTTGCATGTCAATGACCTGATGTCATGCCGTGAGTGAGAGGCCACTGCTGTAAACACGGCACAAAGCTCAGGATTTGGTTCAGTATTTGTAGGCTGTTGAAAAATTGCTAAACAGCTGGTGCACGAGGGTGCAGCTTTACGCTGGTAAGTACTTCAAGTACTACGAAATAGTGAGTCATTTCAACATGCTGGTGGGTACAAAATGCAATGCAAACGATACAGTAAAGATACGCAAATGGCCCGATAAATAATTCAGTTCGACAAATCATGTGCATAAAAACCCACTGTCGGGAGCGATACTTCCAGGAAGCGATGCATTGCGCCAGCTCTTCACTTGTGCTGTGCTGGATGTATGCGCCGTTCAGTGTGACTGGGAGCCTCCCATTCTCACTGAACGGAGCACAAGTTCTACCAGACAAGATATTTGCGGCTGACCCATCCCAGAAGTCTTTAGTTTGACGGCAAGAACACCTCACCTATTACCGCACATTTTTGCTTTGAGGGCCGCGCTCAACGAAGATTGCCTATGGTGACGGCAGTCTGACCGCTCATGCATATACACCGTGTACGACGGGTGTCATCTTATCAGTCTGCTTCCCCTTCGGATCGTGTGATCAATGACATCATAGAGTAGATCAGGAACTTCGTGTATATACACGGACTGTACAGTCTATGTAGTGTGTGTGACACACCCGAAGATGCGATTTAAACCGTCAGTACACGGTTCATGTACTGGATTAACATATATACGAATAGCCTTCATTCTCGCGCGGCAACTTCAACTTCGATCGGATTCAAGAGGGGGTTTATATCGTTTTGACGGGGGCAGGCTTCGTCAGCCACCAAGCGCCGCGTGCTTGATTTGGATCAGACTCAACGCCACATCATCAAGCGAACATGGCGCTGATCCATCTGGTCGCCCCTTTCGCCATGGCGCTGGCGGTGGCTGCTGTGGCTATGGCCTTGGGTTCACCAGCAGAGGCGGCGGTGGCGGACGACTGGTACCGCACCACGCGATGCGATGAGTTGTCACGGAGTGACGTGTGTCGCACCTATGAGCGCTGCAAGGCCACACATCGGTGTGCACGCGGTGATGAAGGTGCGGATGCTATTCTACGCTAGATATGGGTATGTGCGTGCAGTGAATGGTCGAGTGCTGATGCGTGACTATTCGCTGGTGTAGATTACGACCTCAAGGGCGTCCGGCTATCGAGCTATACGAGGGATTTTGCAAGCGGGAACCGCACAGCAATACCGCTGATGAACGACTTTGAAGACTGGAAGACGGGCACCTTTGGGTGGAAGATGCAGCACTCTCGTGAGTATTTCTCTATCTCTCTGGGGACGTCGGTATAAAATAAAATCGGATTGACTAGTGGCCTGACCCTCGGTGAATGAAAATGACGCGCACCTCTAGAGACGACTTCCATGTCCAAGACAGTTCTCGGATGGGACAGTCTCGACTTCACAGTCATTGGTGCGCTGGAGCTTCAGACAGGGTACATTGTCTTCGACACGGACACGGCGCAGCTTTGGGGGGATGTCACGCTGCGCGGTGAGCTGGTCACAACCCTGGCGGGTACTCGAGTCGCCGTCTTTAATTTTATGACGGTGGCGCTGGGGAAGAACGTGACGGTGCGCTTTCAGGGCAACAACGCGATCAGCATCATGTCTCGTAGCAGTATCATTATTGATACGACGCTGCGCGTTCGTGCGGGGACCCTGGGCGGGTTTCCTGGTGGTGGTGGCGTGGGTGCTGGCGATCACGAGAATAATAATCGAAACGGACCAGGTAGCACAAGCGTGCGCGTGTATGTCAAAACCGTGTCGACGTCGGGGACACGGATCCCGGAGGTGCAAGAGATTGAGACGTCAGCAGCCGCAGGACAAAAGCTTCTGGGACATTTCATAGTATCTTATGAACAGAAAGAGGAAGAAAGCAGTGCGGCACACTTCTCACGACACCGAGAAACGCAACCCATACCATACGATGTGAATGCATACGACCTTCAAAAGTACTTGGAAGCTTCGTTCCCCAAGATCGGTGAACTTCACGTGGAGCGTGACGATACCCTCGAGCAGTCACCGGAGATTGGACGCCTGTGGCGGATTACGTTCTTGACGGCGGTCGGCAATATACCGCAGCTTCAAGTCCGCAGTCTTTTGTCGGGGCTTTCATCACAAGTTGTGACTCGCACAGTACGCGATGGAAACGAACTATCTGGCTTTTTCCGGCTCAGTCTGTTGGGTGCGCAGACCCGTCCTTTGCGTCACAACACGTCAGCAAATGATATGCGGGAGCGCTTATTAGAGGATTTTACATTCTTGGTGGATGCAACTGTAGAGCGTACCGATGCACTATCGCGGTGTTTGCAAGGAGCGACTAGACCAGAAGAAACAGCAAGTTCATCAATTCACTCGGGGAATGTTGACGAACTGTACGAATTGTCGCAGTGGATGGTGCCTGAGCAATCCCGATCAGAGACACGAGACAACGTAAAGAGTTATTCCAACAAAGTTTGTAGGAGCGGACGCGACATTTCCAACGGCTTTGTGTGGAAAATTCAATTCTGGACCACCGTGGGGAACCACGTGGCAACAAGTCCATCGTCTGACAAACATCGGTTGGTGAATGAACCCGCTGTACTAACCGCTGATGCAAGTGAGCTTCTAGGGGATGGAGCCACCGTCGAAGTTGTCGACTCGTTACATTTTTCACTATCATTTGGAGGGGAGGGCGCTTCCTTTGCGGGGAATGGCGGTATCGGATACTTGTCTCCGTTTCGTCGGCCAGCTGGGTATGGGATAATATATTCCACCAAGACCATGGAAGACCTGTTGGGAGGCAGTGGCGGCGCAGGGGGTGGCCGTACCCCGATAGACGTTTTCCCAGTTGTTCAACCCACTTTCGGTGGTGCGGGCGGTGGTGCCATTCAACTAAGCGCGGTTAACGATATTCTTATTGGTTCAAGCGGGAAGATCGCAGTTGACGGAGGGGGTGGGGGCCCCGGCTACACCGCCGGTGGTGGAGGTGCTGCTGGAAGTATCTTAGTCGAGAGTGGTGGGGCTTTCTCCCACCATGGGGTCCTTCAGGCAATGGGTGGGCACGGGGGTGCCAGCATGCCGTCACGAAATGATGTTGCTGTGATGTCGGGAGGAGGAGGAAGTGGTGGTCGAATTGCAGTGTACGCGCAATCGTTCGCAACATGGGGCCAAGGAGTCATTTCCGTCAGTGGAGGAGCAGCACAGGATCCGCTTCGAGTCGGAGAGAGCGGCACATCGTTCGTCCGTGTGCATACGTCAATGGGAATACGGGTAGATCCATCCATAGGCGCTGCAGGGACTTCAAAATCGCTCCTTGTAGCGGGAACGGAAGACTATACAACAGGAAGTATAGAAGGAGATATGAATCAGCAATCAGTGCGGAACGGCCCTCGATTTGTCTTAGAAAAGCCTTCACGTCCAGAACGCATTTCGTATTTTGTTCGAGTTGGTTCATTGAGCGAAGGAAAACTACCAGTGAATCGTGGCGCCATCTTTGGAATCCATGCCGCTGACGACGACGGCAAAGGAGACAACAAAGATACTTTCATGATCGCGGTTGGTGTAGTGAACGGCGCCTTTACGCATGGCGCGAATCTATTTCAACTACCTGGTGTGAACTTCTTCGGCAAGGTACAACCGGATCGATGGTACAAGGTCGATGTATTTATCAACTGGTACCAGAACACGTATGAGGTCCAGTTAAACGATGTTTTAAAAGTTTCGGCGGCCAAGTTCGACGGCAACGAGGTCGCCTCAGTCAGCGTGGGGAATTTTCATGCAATGTCGTCCTGGTGGGACGAACTTTTTGTTGGCGAGAACCACCTCAAGGATTTCAAGTGCCCATTTGTGATGACGAGTGATGGTGAGAATAGCAGTGGCACGGTGGTGGTTGGCTCACGACAATTGCGAAAATTATGGGCCACCGAAACCCGCGGACCGGATACCGAATATCACGATATGATAAAGCATTCGAGCCACGTATCAGAGCGGGAAGTTTATCAGCATAACGATGGAGACCTCGTTCCATTCGATGGTGAACCCCACCGCAAGTACTTCAATGATGTCCGTGAGTATGAAAGCGAAATCCCGGATGGGACAGCTGATGAAGAATTCAATTCGAACTATGAGATTGTCTCGCAATCCGAGACACTCACTCTGTTTGGCATTGCGCAGGATAGCACCATTGTACGCCCTCTGGAGACTGGCATTGATGTCCATACGTTGGATGTTGAAGAATCAAATCGTGCGGATGCCCAATCATTTACAAATCACGGACCAACGATCTATTGGTATTCGGAAGTTCATAATGCAACAACAGGGTTTGGTGCAATTGGTGCTTGCTCCACGTTGAATTACGTTGACTGGAGAAACGAAGGGATTATGATTTCCTTTGCCAACCTGAGTGATCCATTTGGAGATATGCCATCTGTACTTCTCGCTGATCGGCCGAAGGTCCTGTTTAACAAGAAAACGAAGCAATTTGTAATGTGGATGCATGTCGACAATGCCACGAATTCCATGGGACTCACGGGAGTTTCCAAAAGTACGTTCCCCAATGGTCCGTTCCATCTTGTGCGTACAATGTACCCAGATGCACCATTGGAGGCACCAGGTGGACAAAGCATAAACGAGACTCACGATCAGACTGTTGCTGTTGTTGCTGCTCCACCGGAAAGTTCTGAGCCAGATCGCGCGTATCTCATTCGTACATATTTCAAGACGGTCGAATTTTGGCTACCTAGACCCGTGATGGATCCATTATGGCAAAGTGTGCAGACTCCAGAGGGAATAACAGACTTTGGGTTGAGTTACCACCGCGCATTTTACCACAAGGGTTATGATAATCCGAATGATATCTACTTGCAGCGATGGCGAATGGAGGATATGCCCTGGGAGACACTCTGCTGCGAGCTCACCAACCTAACCGACTGTGCCACTGAGACAGTGATTCCGAGTGACCCTTTAATGGTCTGTCCCGAGGGAATGAAGAAGATACAAATTACGGGGCAGTCGCAAATGCCCGCGGGTAGCGAAGTACGATCGAGGTATAAGGACCCGCTGGAAGATGCAAACAGCTACTTCATGCCCAATTCAGTACCATCGCACACAACATGGGGCGCCCAGGTCTACAATGACAAGACTTGGCGCGGCACTTACTTTGACGCGCTAAGTACCAATATTACGCGCTTTATGTTTCATCGCTTCGCGGGCGAACGGCGGCGTGTGGAGGTGGATGACGACCCGGCAATCCCGTTTAGCTATCCAAGTGACGCGGAAGAAATTGATTTCATAGCGATAAGTGATTTAGAGGTGATGAACCACCTCCTTGGCACACTCGGGGTCCCCATTTCGGTAGCATTCCGAGCCAAATATTCAGCATTCGATTTAGCAGCGATTGATGTGAACAGAGATGGAAAGATCACTGCTTACGAAGTATCGCAACTGAAGAATCAATGGGCGCTAAAGCAAGTGGGGAATCAATTGGGGACTTCGCTCATGGCGGATTTCGAAACCATGAAATGGGACCAAGTCATCCTGCTCGATTCAAACAGCGATGGGAAGATTACGTACTCCGAATTCGAAGCCTGGATCGGATTGGACCCAAACCTCATGTTTGATCGCTTCGATCTTGACAAGAGCGGGTACCTGGATGAGAACGAACTAGCCAGATTGTTATGGTACCGCCAATTACCACGCCTAGACTCCGCCATCATCCTGCTAGATCCCTCGTTTGATGGACGTGTGTACTATCCGCGATTCCGAGAGCAACTTCTCGACGCACCAGATTACATGTTCAATGCCTACGATTTTGATTCATCGTCTACGCTCACACAGGATGAAATTGACCTCATGATCAGTGATCTTGGCGTGTTTGCGCACCATGACGTTCTTGAATCTCTCAAAGCCGTTGCCACTGACAGCATTTCGAAAGCGGATTACGTCACGTGGGTGAGTGCGACGACGAGTCTTTTGGAAGACAGTCGAAACAACCTCAAAGTTGACAATGCGATCCATGGCACTCGCCCGGATTCTTTGTCTGGTCCAATGCACGTCGTTGAGCGTCGACGAGCAAAGTACGTGGCGATCAGTCGTTTGTCAAATGATTACCTCTCGACTGAGGGGCTCATCAGTGAGGTGGAGGGTGATTTCGAAGGCCGCGAGGCATTGATTAATTTCTTTGCGTTCTCCCAAGATCTCTTTGGATTGAGCGATGAAGATGTTCACCTGTCGATCCCTGACGATGAACATGACGGCGTACAACCATTCCGTCTCTTCTTGTCACCCGAGACGCTCGGAGATCGCGCATCATATTGGAATGGTCGGTACTGGGAGGGGCGCCCTTCCGCTCCGGCGGTGCTGACGTATGGACAACAGTGTTTTCAGTACGCCGGCGTAGATGTGTCAGACAGTGGCTGCTTGCCCTGCCTCACGCGTTCGCCATTTGTGACTGCGGCGATCGACCAGTACCAGTCTCAAACCCCGTCATCGTCGCACTGCCGGTCTTATAAGGAACTGGACGCCTACATCAAGGCTTTCGACCAACAAGTTTCCATCCAGTTGCAATATCAGCAGCAAACAGCCTATGGTGTTCAGGGGTTACAGCCGCACATGTCGCCATGCTTCAACCAGTCCCAGTTTTTCCCTTGCGACGTTCATAAGGTCTTGGATGGAAACATTGCCGACGGTAATCGTAACATGTCAGCGCGCGTTACCGCATGGAATTTGGCATGGGAAAGGAGTCCAGATAATATCGGATCGTCGCAGAAGATTCGCGCCAATGACCTTCAGCCAACAACACATGGCCCTTCCTTTGTGGAGCGTTTCCCAAATCGCGATCGTGCACCAGGAAATAGCTATGACGTCGATATTGATGCGACGCTGCTTCCCGACCAAATGCATGATATCGTTGGCGGAGGAACATAAACGTTTCTTGTCCACCTTCATCCAGCTTCTTCGTTAAGATCTCGCTGTTGCACGACAGTTAGTATCTGACTGTAGGTCAACACTTAATGAGCATCTCTACTGATTAGAATCACGAATTCGGCAGACCGTGCGCATGCGTGATACGTGGTGCACCGTAAGTGCCGACACTCATGCATGGTAGGACGCTACTACAAGTAACGCGAGAGTGAATCGAATCGCCTCACGTAGTGAGCGGTGCCTCTATCAGGCTTTTGAAAGAACCGGATCGATGCAATGCTGACGTGTTTGTAGATGGATCTGACGACAAACACTGTTGCCCATGGCCGCTACAGAACCTGACGGTCACATTTGTGTAGTCTATTCCACTCATTTGTTCTTGGGGGACTTTGGAGTGCTGTCCCGTGTCATCTTGGTGGGGCTGGTGGATGGTGTGTCGTGCTGACGGTGCAACAACGGCAACTGGCATGTTGAACCACGCGATCTTGTAAATTTACGCGTGCTATTTCCGCGTCACCGGTACTTGACATAGAGTTAACAAGTCCGGATGCTTGACAGAACCGCACAACATACTGCCTTCACTTGCATGTATTCTCTAAAAGTAACGACCCAACCACACTGCTGTAAAATCATGGAGCACCCTTGCCGTACACGAAGTGGCCTTTGAGCGCTTCTGGTTGAAAGATTCCGGCGTAATTTTGGGTGATAGTGAGATTTCACAGAGAAAGTGGAGCTCAATCATACAACAGGACATTTTGGACGCAGGTATACTGGTTCCAAGTGACGAGGACGGCAAGATTATTCTCAATCTAGTCAATCTAGTGAGAATGGTACCTGGAGAGTAGCAAGACATTTCGCTGGAAACGTTCATTGAGAATAGTTATCGCTTGATTGATGCACGCGTTCGAGTCGGTCATCGAAGGATAGAACTATCCCCACAAGCTATTCGGAAGTTGCGGTGTGACTCTGTCTAGAGTGTTTAAGCGAGGCTGCGGCACGTAGACGCATGCGATCGGCAGTGCATTTGGTACTGCGACGGCGATGATGCGCTGGATCCATGGGTTAAAGTCGAGATTCCGCAGCATAAACGTTACTTGACCTGACTGAGCCAACGAGCATGGCAGACACGTGGTGTGGAGACGAGCAAGAGCTCCTTGGATCCTGGCATAATCGAGCACGGCTTCCTTGAAGTTCTGCACCGTCAATGCCGCAGGAAGACCAAGTGGATCAGGTGGTAGTGGTGCACCTCCCCGTGCCCCTGCTTGCGCTCGAGCCCTCCGAATAGCCCGGACGAATTCGTCCACATTCTGCCAACCAAATATAACTGGCGGGTCATCTTCTACGTGAACAGAGAGTTCTATGCTCTTGTCGAAAGAGGTGTTCCTCCCCGTTTCTCTTCAAAACGTCTTCAAGCAGGGTATCATTGATCGAACTAGATACTTCTTCACCGCGCAACAAGCCCGAAGCAACCGACGCAACCACGCTCATCTGCGTGCTCGTCTTCTTACACGTAGGCGTGCTTGTCTTCTGCTTCTTTGGTGCTACATGTATCTGGAAAGGTGATGAATGAGTGAGAAAGGAAAGCAATTGATCACGACGCCAGCTTGTGTGTTTTAAACATGTGTATTCAACACCTCCTAGTCAATGTGGAGAAGAAGCTGAAACAACTCCTCCACATGGACATGCATCCGTCCGTCCTTACTACTGGACACTTCGTACCTCAAGCAGTAAAGAACGGCATGAAGCGACGAGGCGGCGCAACCAACACTGAGCAGGCGTCGCAAATGCAGCTCATTCTGTGCATTATCTAAAACCCACGATCGCGGGCAAGCTCCAAGCAACACCACACGCCATATATCAGTGCTCAACGCGGTCATGTCCCCACGCACCCTGACGACCCATCGCCATCGGTTGGGGGGAACTCTCGCATTGCTGTCGCTCTTGTTGCTCCTTTACGTAGCAGTTGCCTCTGCATCGGGTCTCCAAACCACCATAATCACCGCCGACAACTCGGTTGTGCTTGCGAACGCACTCGGATACAAGCGAAGCTTCGACGCCGTGGGCACCAGTCCGATTTGCTTGATCAAGATCAAGAACGTGGAGCAGGAGGACCGCGGCGACGGTATGAGCTACGTCTACAACATCCTGGGCTGCCCCACACAAGAGTTTAGAGGGTTTGGCGTCTGCACGAGTGCGGCTTGTGCGGTGCACCCGTACCAAGTCGAAGTGTTCGTGCCCACTGGGTCCGCGGTGGCTCAGCTTCAGCAGATCCAGACAATGCATTGAGCAACAAACACACTTCGAGCCGAAATACCACCACACATGTACCGTTAATACAAGTAATGACATCCACATCCCTGCAGCAGACTTACATATCAGGTCCAGCGCCTGATATGATTCTGTTGGCGATACGTCTCCTCGATACAGCACTGTACGTTCATGATAGCGATGTTAATGTTAATTTCCTTCACCAACTGAGAAAGCGTCGAATAAGCTACTTGATTTTTTTAAACGCAGTCCAACACGTAAGTGTGATCCGGCGCACACAATGCAGTGCATCCAGCGTCACGGCCCTTGTTTCCCCCAATTGTAGGTAGATTGATTCTAGTTGGATGACGAAGATGATAGCACCCTACTCAAATTCACTGTCGTCATCGCTGGCAGCTTCCTCCTCTGCGGCGTCATCACTATCGTCATCGTCGACATCACTCATAATCTCAGTATACACGATGCGGTTCCGCACACGACCACCACGCCGTCGTCTTCCCTGGTCACTGTTGTCACCGGTGTCAGCGCCCATATCGTCGTCTACATCTTCGTCCTCCTCATCGCTCCCAGGCTGGAGTCGCTTTTGTTTTTTGGGTGCCGGTGAAGCTACGCACATAAATAAAAAGAGAACGCCAGTGTGAGAATAAATACAAGCGTAGCTCATTTCATGTCATCAAGATCGGGGAAACGTACAACGCATAGGCGCATCTGTTGATGCGGACGATTTCTCGCTCCGTCGCTTCAAGGCACCTAATAGTAAACACATGAAGCACCACCAATTTGGTCAAATACGTGTCACTACGAGAGATATTCGTGATCATCAAGTGAACTTACCTTTCGGCTTGACTGGCGGCTCTGAATCGCTCAATAAGACCTCTTGTTTATCCTTCTTCGCTGGTGCTGCCTTCAGGTTTGCAGCAGAAGCCCTCGGTTTTGATGGCTTCTTCGAACTCATCGAAAACACGTCATCATCAGATTCACCATCCTCACTACCAGCGCCGCTCTCGTCCGAACTTGCCAAGTCGACCACATTTGTCTTCTTCGCACGCTTTACAGCAACTGTCGCCTTTTTAGCAGCAGGTTTCAAACTCTTCGGGGCCTTGGGTGGGGTAACCTGTACTCGTCGTGCTAATCGTTCAGCTAGAGACATAACTTCTAGATCGTCCGATGGTTCTTCTTTCTTTACCTCAGTCTTTGGCTTAGGCGTCTCCTTCGATCCGAAGAACGCAGTAATCGGTTTGGTGGTCGACTTCTCTTTCTTTACCACCGGTCTTGCCTTCGTCACAGCTGTACTCGATTGTGTACGTTGTTTCACCTTAGGCTTTGCCGCGAATTCAAAATCTGAATCACTGTCCTCGTCGCTGCTCTTTCGCTTCTTTGCACGCTTCTTCCCGGCCCCTCTCCTTCCACCACCCCGTTTCTTGGAAGGAGCTGACGTTGCAATTTGAACCCTTTCATCCTCCGTTTCGATAATCAACTGCTCCAGCTTTTCCAAATCGGCCAGCCAAAGCTCTTGAATGCTTGTGTTTTCGAGATTCTCTGTCTCCTCCTCACGCTCCCTCAACTCAGCTTTGAGTTTTTCGACGCGTTCCTTCGTCAAGCTAAGGAGTTTCATAGATAACAAGTAGTCATATCCACGTGCAGATGGAGTATCCTTTTCTTCATCTGACGCGCTTTCATCATTTTCCTCCGCTGTTCCACTTTTCCGTTTGCTAGTCTTGGCATGCACTTGATCATAACCATCGTTCGACAGCTGGAGAAGGATATCACTCTTCTTCCGGTTGTTGATCACCATACTCCCATCAATCACCGCCAAAATAAACCGAGTTTTGTTGGACAAAATCTTCACTTGTTCGGCTAGTTTCTGTAGCATGGATACTTTCCGTTTGTCGTAGTATTCCAGCCGGATGTCATAGAACTCGTTGAGAATCTCAAGGGGCGATTCATACTTCTTGATGCGTCCTTCTGCATCAAAAAGATGCATATTGGATGTCGAGATGGTAGTTTCCAGCTTGAACTTCTTAACGACACCTCCCGGGGCTTTCACAATATCGCGCAATGTCGAGGCAGCCAGCGTAATTGTGAACAGAACTCTGGTGTCGGTGTGATTTTCCTTGAAATCCTGAACGGTGCCACTTTCTACCAACGTTTCAAGAAACTGCTTGTACGACTGTGTCCACGTTTTCACGGGAAGTTCACTGATAATCAACGTGGTCTCATCTGGAATTTCGTACGTACCCTGAACAACGAAAGAGTCAGAAGTCTTGCCAGTGGTTTTCTCAATGATCTGGCCGCTGAAATCCCGGTACCACGGTTTCAATTGCTCCAATGCTTCATTGTTAATCTTGTGCCGAAGATTGCGAATGATATCTAGGGGGTTGTAATTGGGGAGCGAGCTAGACCATCCTGTCCCAATCCCTTCGTTGCCATTCACCAGAATCATCGGGATAATTGGTATATACCACTCCGGTTCAATTGGCTGCCCGTCATCGTTGAGATAGTTCAGTATATCATTGTCCAGTGGATCGTAGATCCGGCGAGCCAATGGTTCCAAATTGGTGAAAATATAACGAGGACTCGCCGCATCTTTCCCACCAAGCAATCGAGTACCGAACTGACCGCTCGGTGTAAGAAGATGGACATTGTTGCTCCCAACAAAATCCTGGGCCAAGTTGATGATTGTGCCGTAAAGACTAGCTTCACCGTGATGGTAAGCTGAATGTTCCGAAACATAACCTGCCAACTGAACAACTTTGATTTCCACCTGGAAAACACCGGAATTGAGATCAGTATCACGCGTATTTCCTGACCAAAACTCTGATACTTCAGAAGTACTACAGTACCAAATACTAAAAATCATTCAGATCGTACCTTGAGGTTTCGTTTGAAGCAACTAAATAAAACCTTACGTTGTGAAGGCTTGAAGCCATCCACCAGAGAAGGAATAGATCGTAGGTTATCAGCCATGGAGAAAAGAATCAATTCTTTGTTGACAAACCTGTACATACCAAAAGAAACCGAAATAGGGTCGTTAGGCGTATTAGACATGAAAAAAGACGCCGGAGTTCGCATGGCTAAAACGCATGCCACGTACTCAGAGTAATCCATTTCTTCCACGTCGTAATCAACGTGAGTTCCAACCTCGTAACCTCGGAGCCAGTCTTTTCGATCTTCCACACGTTTCTTTGAAAATGCCATGTCGATCGAATCTCCGTCAGCATCGCCCGTGTACACGAACCCAATTTGATGCGTTCCTAGGTCTGAGAAATACTCTTTTGCTTCTTGAGCAGAACTTGTACCCAGACCCTTGTAGTACTTAATGGTCCAACCTCGGCCATTGTTTGTTGAGTCGCGCCAAGCCTCATACTCCGGCATCGTGTAGAATACCTTTTTCACGCGATTTTTGGTAACCTTCACGATTGGGGTGATAAATTCTAGCAGAAAACCCTCGATCTCCAGAAGAGAAGGCCAGAAATGATGAATGAAATTGATCACAAGACCTTTGATATGACTGCCATCATGATCTTGATCGGCCATGATCATCAGGTGCCCATAGCGCAAACTCTTGGTTGAATCGTACTTTTGGCCGTATTTCAATCCGAGAATCTTGACCAAATTTTGGATCTCTTCGTTCTTCAAAATCTGCGAGTGACTCGCTTCTCGGACGTTTAGCAATTTTCCCTTGAGAGGAAAAACACCATAGCTGTCTCGCCCAACCACTGACAAACCACTGATTGCAAGCGATTTAGCCGAGTCTCCCTCAGTTAAAATCAAAGTGCAATTCTTTCCTTTGGCTGTGCCTGCGTGATTGGCGTCGTCCAGCTTTGTGATTCCAGTCAACTTGGACTTCTTTACACCACTACCTCCTTTCCGACGAAGCTCTGCAGTTTGTTTATACTGCGCAAACGACAAGATCCGTTGAACCATGCCGCTCTTCTCGATTTGCTTCAATAACTTGTCACTGAGTGTATATGTGGATCCAAATGATGGTGGGCGAGTAGTCAGCGTCTCCTTTGTCTAATATCCAGCGATCGAATCGGGTTGACAGAGTAAGCAACCATACGCATCGTAAAAATAAAATAGCAAATGTGTGGCACCTTCTCCATAAAGTCCTTGCGTCCTCATTATGCACTTACCTGCGAATCAAACGCCGGATTGTCAATGAGCGCACTGACGTAGACGCACATGTGGTTCTTGATATAATTGGGCTTCACGGCTTCCCCCTTGTTTCGTTTCTTGACGACTGCGATCAATTTTGCAACAACTTGATCGGCAATGTAATTGACGTGCTGACCACCTTTCGTAGTGCAAATACCGTTGACAAAACTGACTTGTTGGAAACCGTCATCACTCACTCCAACACCAACTTGCCACCGTCCGTCAGGCTTGTCGAAAATTACACTCTCCCCACCGCTCCCCCTTTCACCACTATTCTCGTCATCGTCGTCATTGTCGTCGTCGTCGCCTTCTCCCTTACTCCCAGAACTCTTGTACATCGCCACATAGTCGGGAAAAGATTTCACCGAGATTTTGTCATCGTTCAAGTAGACGTTCAGCGACTTGTCTGTCACACCAGCAACATCGTACACTCGCTTTTTAAAGAGAGAGACAATATCGCTGTCAAGTCCGGACACCTTGAACCGCTCGAAGTCGGGCTTGAACGTGATGCATGTGAAATCCTTCTTCGTCCATTTTGTGATGGTCGGTGTGCCCTTATCGCTCATGTTGTTTGAAAAGACCTGTTTGTATCGCTGTTTTGTACTGGCGTCTGCAGTCTCGACTGTGAATTGGGTGGAGAAGATATTGGCGAGCTTGGCACCGAACCCATTTCGGCCACCTACGGTTTTCTTCTTCTTGTCGTCAAAGTTACTGCCCGTCAGCAAATTGCCAAAGATAAGCTCTGGCACGTAGATCTTGTGCTCCTTGTGGAGCGCGACAGGGATGCCCTTGCCGTTGTTCCAGACGGAGATCTCGCCATTCTCGGCATCAATCGTGACGCGCAGTGTATCCATGGTGCGGTCACGCTGCTTGTTGTCACACGCGTTCACGATGATCTCATCAAAGATCTTGTACAGGCCAGGAACCTACATGTAAGCAAAGAGACAGATAGACATGTGGAACCAAAACAAAAACACCACCGTCAGCCCGCGAAGCGCGTCAGATCGCTTACGTGAATATTTTGCCACGCAATGACTCCGATAAATCGCCAACAACATACAAACGTGATCTTGCGGAACTCCATCTTTTTGTTCTCCTCGTCAAATACCCACATGCTCTGCGTCACCGGTTCAATCGATCCCACTACAGTAGACAGACAACCCTCGCCCAGTACGTCAAAACCCCAACACCACGACGCTTGCCACGCAATCACCACCTTGCTGTCCTTCCCTACCGTATGTATCTGGTCGCAACAGGATGTGCTGCAGTTGCGACTTTTTCTGGTAGATCTGCTCAATCGACTGCTTCTCGTTCGAGCCATCGTCCATCAGCCCACCCTCCGAGTCCATGAGCTCCATGTCTGACTCGGACTCGGACTCGGTCATGCTCGTCTTCTTCTTCTTTGTGACCGGCTTGCGCGCCGCCGCCGCCTTCTTGGTCGCAGCCGCCTTCTTGGCCGCAGGGGCCTTCTTCACCACCTTCTTGGCCTTAGGCTGGGGGCTATCGGGTGCCCACACCTAGACACCACCACCACCACCAACAACAACAACCCCAACAGACACCAACAAACACCAACACATACAACAACACCAACAAATGCAACAACAGCATGAGTACATACGCAGGACACTTCATGCGTTCCTGCTCATCATGCGCTCCACCACCAAGACACGACAAGCCATCACGAGCCGATACCAAGAAGGCGCCACGTACATCATCGGAATCGGAATCCATGGCGTCGCCTCCTTGTTCGTCGGTCGCCCTATGGGTCGACTACCCTGCTCTGCTCTGCTGTGCGTTGCCTTTTGCTCAATGCAGCGCCTCGTCACTGTGTTTCCGCGCGGTGTTGACTGATTCTGCCGCGCGCGCAAAAAGACGTCAAAGGGCAACCACGTTTTGTTGGCGCTGTTGGTGGCGTTTGTCTGGCGTTGGTGTTGGTGTTGGTGTTGGTGTTGGTGTTGGTGTTGGTGTTGGTGTTGT
>JAADWT010000239.1:0-27036 GCA_023336285.1 Pythium grandisporangium
ACACAGAGGTTACACTTTGAGTAACCATGTTCGCCTTATCACAGTCGATCGCCCTACGCACGTTGCATTGCCACCAGTGCTGTCGACATGCGTCGACCTCGTCGTGAAACGTGTGGTAAACGGTGATGCTGGCACCACCACGTTGGTTGATGCGATGCATGTGCGCCTGGAAGAGCGGTCCATGGTCGTCATGGTCACGCACGGGGCTCGAGACAAAAAGGAAGGCATGAATCATCTCGTGCTATGTATGATCCGGCAATCCACCCAAGTCCACGCAATACAATAGGGCAATGCATACAAGAATGGGACAGTGCGCAAGCCTGTGAGTGAAATCAGATGAAGTAATTTGGCATGGCACTGCATTTATCAGTACAAAGGTCGACTTACCAGTAAGGTGTTGACGAGGTCACTGCGAGGACGCAGCTTCAGCAATGGCTCGCTATTGATAGTGAAAGAAATCGTTCAAAGTATTAGACACAGCGGAAACAGTCCCTCGTAACAACGTGTAGCACGAAGCCCGCATGGGTGACGCAGTAGCGATCATACCTGAGTCGGATGGAGCAAAAGCCGCTACTGGGTTGATACGAACAAAGGCCAGCGCTGTGAAATTGACAGTAAGCATGCATGACCGGCGGCAACAATACGACAATGAGCTTGATGACCGATGAGTATTCGCCCGTCGTAGAAGAGGAGGTGAGCCCCTACCAGAGCGTCATGCGCTTGCTCCACTTAATTTCGCAGCCCGCGAGTTTGCCATCAAAGAAAAGCGTATTATACTCCTACAAGTACATGAGACGACAGTCAGTGGCTAATACGAGGAGCATGCGACAACAGAAAGACAGGTCATGTACTGCAAACACTCTACACCCAGCGTACGAGAAATAGCGTATGAATATCCGGGTTGGGATCTGGAAAGCGGAAGCGCACGCAAGCACCATCACCCACCAGTGAGACCAAGCGATTGATCGTTAAACGAGTCATGACATGGCTACGTTAATGACTAGGCAGCAGATAAGGGCGCGGACGCGACGGCACGCCACGCACCTAGATACTCGTTCTCGGGTGCCAGGAGCTCCACCTCGCGTGTGGTGCCAGTGGCTGAAGCGTCCAGCGCCGTTAAACGGCGCTTCCCACTCATCTACACACGTAATCGACGATGCAATTGTCAACCGATTTCCAAGATTTATCAACCAATTTCGAATGTTTCTAACTGTTGCAATGAGGGATGCTAAATTTCATGTTGTTGATTTTTACACTGGTGTGGGGGTACGCGTAACCTGCTTGATCTTTTGCACATGTGACCTTTGGCGAGCCAACACACACACAAAAAGGTTACGCCTTGCTTTGACATTACCACCACACCGAGGTTGCGTCATAATGGGTGGAGCGATTAGTGTGCTGCTGGTAGGTGTCTGTTTGGTAGATGGCAATCCAGCGAGAGCCATGCCGCAGTCTCGAGTATTGCTCACCAATGCGGTGGATGTCACTGCCAGCAATGTTAGCCTGTTGACGGCGCCTACCACGCGCCGCCTGGAGGACAACGGGCTGGGATGTGACCTCCAGCTGTACCAAGACTTTATCGACTCGAAAGATGGGCAGGACATCTTCATTATGGCCACAATGTGCGAATCACGCATCCAATACCTCAAGACCTCACGCGCTGGGTCCTATGGCCCCATCGAACAGTCCGATCTACGCTCGGTTATGTGTTCTGACGAATGCCTCCGCAACGATGCGCTCCACCAAGGTGCATTGGTGGTCTCTCGCTGCTCGTGCGCTCAAGTGTCATCCAACACCTTTGTTACACACGATTTCTGTCTCGAAAACTCAGCTCGCCTATTGTGCACGCATTTGAGCGAATGCGGACACTGGGACTGCGCACTGGAAGACTTTATGTGCCTGCGCAATGAATGGGACCGCTTCTATGCCTGCACGGCCCAGCGTTTGCAGCACAGCGCCACGGCCGCACTCGCCAGCGTGGTGGTCTTGTTGGCGCTTGCTGCGTAAGGCCATCCCTGCAGGTTACGTACGGGTTACAGGTTACACTGTGTAACTAACGTACACTGCGTAACCTTTGTACCCCGCTGCTGCCAAGCTTATCAATTGACTTGATTTTCGATTGATTTTGTTTATTTTCGCGTTGATGTCACCCAACATGATGGAATGGAACCTCTACGAGGACTTTAGCAAGAAGCGCCACGTCGCGAGTGGCGCGTTTCCTGTGGCATGGCTCAGTGATAGCAATGAAGACACCATGGGTTCGGTGGTATCGGTGCGCACGTCACATCCAGAGATTGCACGCCACGTGCAGATGCATGCCAAGATGCTGGTTGCCAAGGCACCACCACCAGCAACCAGCACATTCTTCCTGCCGAGATGCAGTCACTACGACCGTGCTGGTATGCAGAAGGAGAAGAATGCCGCAGCGAATGCGTACCCGGAGACGTATTATTGCGTCTTGAAGCATACGACCGCAGAGGCTTCTATGAGTGAGACGACAGCGGTGCCATCACCCACGCCGACACTAGGCTCATGGCTAGATGCCAAGCTGGAGCGCGCTGCCATGTTCCGTCAGCGCGGCAATGAGCTCTTCCGAGACGACCGCTTCAAGACTGCCATTCGCGCTTACGATAGGGTATCCACCGTCTGTCTTCCTTCGTATGCCGACCATCCCTTCGTGGCAAAAGTCTTTGATATCTTTTGACATTTCGATTTGGTGTGCATTTTTGGTTTTGGTTTTATTGCTGTGGGCATGTTGCAAATCAATAGGCATTGGCATGGCTCGAGTGTCCGCAGTCGTGTGAATATGACACGGCGGAGAAAGCGCTCGTATATGCCATCGCGGTACCCGTGCACTGGAACCTGGCGACCTGTAACTGGAAGCTATCGCGGTTGACGCAATGCGTTGCGCATTGCAGTAATGTCTTGGCGATGGACGCGACACACGGCAAGGCGCTCTTCCGCCGCAGCCAGGCCCACCTGCAGTGCAAGGCCTTTGACGATGCCATCGCCGATCTGGAACGCGCGATCTCGATTAGCGAGCCCGTGACAAAGTTACTCACGACGAGCCTGGAACGTGCCAAGCTCGCGCGCAAGGAGCATCGCCGCCGCGAGAAGCAGGCATTTGCTCGAGTCTTTGCCTCGTCATGACTGCGTGCCTCCAACTAATAGCTAATGAGGAGAGGAATGGCGACGAACGTGGATATAGCCGTGAGTTACTTCGGTAATATCCAAACAGCCCAGGAATGAGTAACGAAAAAAATAAATGTTCCAAGGCCAGAACCAAACAGCAAAAGCATAGAGGAGCAAAAAAATGACCCGCAAAAAAATAAAGAAGCCACCAACGGGGGATCCGATTTCTCGTCTTACACAACCACCCACACACACACTAGCACATGGAAGAAGTGGCGTCTAATCTCCACTACCCCCACTAAGGTCTGCATGAGTCGTTGGCAACAAACCAAGATGCCGACCGCACTCGTGTTCGGTCGTCCGTACTACCCCGTCTTCCACACTGTATTGGCCCTCCTCACCCGTGGGGGGTGACCCCCATGAAGAGACTCAACCTAACAGGCATGCACATGTCATGGTTGGGTGATCAAAGACAGCGAAGACCTTCGCTTGAGCAAGGGATGAAAGGGGACACCGCCTATTCCTCCTGCGTGATGGCGCGGGTGTAGATCATCTGCGAGTGGTGCGACAACACCTTCTGGATCAGTCCCTTCTCCTCCAGCTCGAGGATAGAGGCACGCGCAAGCGCGGCGTTGACCTTAAGACGCTCCACCAGGGCCGACGCGGTGATCAGCTTCATCTTGGGCACCTCGGCCACGAGACGCTCGTACGCCTCCTGGTCGTAGAGCACCTTGTTGGCGACCTTCTCACGGACCTTACCCTTGGACCACTTCTTCTTGCCCTTGCCACGGCCACCGGCCATGGCCGCGGCCATCTTCTGTTCCTTGGTCTTTTGCTGAGTCTTCGGAGGCTGTGAGGAGAGGAGGAAAGAAGAAAAGAAAGCACGAGTCACACGTAGCGATGACACGCATTAACCAAAGTTAGTCACGCCGTTCAATATTCAAATCACTCGGAACGGAATAGTGCAGGAGGCAGAGCGTTGCGTGCTGGCGTAGCAAAATCAGCGGGCAAGCGGTTGAAAGCGTTGGAGAAATGGAAAGGGAGGACGAGGGAGAGAGATAAATATGACGAGGAGCCGGGGAGTCGCCAAGGATGACCAGCGACGGCGCCACGTATCGCCTGCACGAGCGGCACGGCTGCTCCACGGAACCCACTGCGTCGTCGGTCGCATTTGATGCAATGCACTCCATCGACACCAGTACTCGTCACCGTCTCCGACTGAATAAAATGTATTCGCTCCGTTGCCACGGTTGGTTGCGCCGACGGATCTCGAGATTCGCCGAATCGTCCCTTGTAGGCCATTCTCCACCCCAGTGTCCTAGCCAGTAGCGCTCCCTCCTCGCTCACCACTACGCCGCCTCCAGCCTCCTGCCAATGCCGCCCCGCCCGCCCGCCACGACCGTCATGCCTTCAGCCAGGCCACCACGTACCATGGTTGCTTCTTTCCCTGTTTAAAAGCGGCAGTGCGGAGCCACTGGCCTGGATTGGGCGACACACATCGCCGCTCACAGGCTCAAACCGACCAGCCATCCATTTTCGCCAGGAGGGGCCATTAATCCGGTGGAGAACGGTAACCCGCGAGGTGGGGAACGGGGTTTGGAAGGGATTGAACCGGTTCACTGTTGTGGGGGGGGGGGCCCGTGAACCGCCGAAAAATAAACGGGACTGGAGACGGCCGTCTCAGATCTGATGCAAAACACCCACGCCGCATTGGATCGACGTGGAGGGGCATGATCACACGCGCTTCTTCCGGACTGCAGTGATCATGAATCACGAGCACCTCAGCATCTAATAATGCAAGGGCTCTGCGTACATGTACATAGTTCAGCGTTGCTTGCTATGTTGTCGGCACATTTATATAGTACAGCCACGACAGACAATCACGCAGCAGCTTGTATGTAGACACACATTGATTGATTTTCATCTTTTGGTCGTCATCAACATCATGTGAAGTCGCGACAATTGACGCACATCGATAGAGCCCATCAATACACCAAAAACACAGGAGCGCTGCAAAAACCTGCTGTAGTGTGCAGTTCTTGGCGCATGCTCCTGCGCTTACAGTGCCGAGACCTGAATCTTCTGCTGCAGGGTATACACGTGTCCGGCAGCCAGTGTCTGAGGCTCGCTGACACGCCCGGGCTCCACACAGACCATGTGGACGTACTCGTCATCACCGAAATCGCTCATACCCTTGGCCTTCTCAACCCACGGGTTCCAGACCACGGCATCACTGGGCTGCGGCACCACGTCGCCACCGTCACGCGACAAGAATGCCGTCTTGTCAATGGTCACTACGTGGCTTGCTCCCTTTGTATCACGGATACGCACCACGATCGTATCCGGTGCATTGGCGTACACGCTATCCGTCTCCTTCTCAAACGTGACAACCTCGCGCGTCTCACTTTGCTTGGTGCCCGATACCTTATCGTGGTAGTCCAGTCCATTCAGTCCTTCCACCACGCAGCCTTCATTGCGCACATCATCCACCGTCAGGTACGTATGCAGCAACGCTTGGAACGAAATATCTCCTTCGTCCTTGTTCACGACATGCAGCGCCGTCACAATCGCGTCAGGAAACAACTTTATCTCGTAGCGCAGCTCAAACGCATGCGGGTACATGGCCCGCGTAGCCTCTGATGCCTGCAGGGCAAACGTCGCGACACTGGGTGTCGAAGCATCCGCTCCCTCCGACTGCGTCAGCAGCCTCAACGTCCAGTCCGTGATACGAGCAAACCCGTGGTTGGGGAACCCGGGTGCGCTGCCAAACACAGGGAACACGAGCGGGATACCTCCGCGAATGGGCTTGCTGCCATCCAGCACGGCATTTTGCGACACAAACAGCACGTTCCGAAAGGGCTCCGACGCCGTGTAGAACGACGTCACCGTGGCGCCGTACAGGTACACCTCTGCGCGCGCGCCCGATGCGTGCGCCAGCTCCACGGTCTTGTTCGTCGCGCTCATCGTGTCAATGTAAGTAGGAAGGTGGTCGGTCGTCGTGGCGTCGAATCTTTGGAGATGAATGTGCCATCGCCCCCCCCTCCCACCCGCAAAACAAAATGATCTGGTTTGCTACCTTTACTATTGCATACTACTCGACGGTTGAAGCGCTCGGTCAGAATACCTGTATTGTATGATATTCCCGCTATCTATCTTAGGGTAATTAACGGTAATGATGTTCCGTTTGTTTGCGGGAAATTGGTGCAGGGACCATTGGGCGTACGAATCCAACGAGAGGATAGATCATGGCATTCTGGCGGCCAGGCGAGCGCTTACCGGGCTTGGGCGGGAGTGATCGCGACCACAATGGCGCCGATGGCAGTGCCAGTGGCGCAGGCACTGGGGATGCACAGGAGCGGGATACAGCGGCGTCCTCTCTGGACCGTGAAGTGGCCAGCGTGCAGTTTAATCCCAACTACCGGTTCCCATTGCACCAGCAACGCCAGCGACTGCCCGTGTATGCGCACCGCCGCGAGATCCTTTACGCCGTAGAAAGCCATGCAACAACCGTGCTTGTGGGTGCCACAGGGTCGGGCAAGACCACGCAGGTGCCGCAGTACCTCATGGAGGCTGGCTGGGCCCAGCGGCATCGACGAGGCGAGCCGCGCATCATTGTTTGTACGCAGCCACGCCGTATTGCCGCGATCACGATCGCTGAGCGCGTGGCCAAGGAAGTGGGCACCCCACTGGGCAAGCAGGTACGACTTTTTGTATGACCGATGGGATTGAAATCGCCTTGTATTCGCTGCTCTAACGCTGGGGCGATTGGGGTGGGTGGGTACGGTTACGGTTGTAGGTGGGGTACGCGGTACGCTTTGACGAACAATGGGACCCGGAGGAGACCAAGATCAAGTTTTGCACCGACGGCTTGCTCCTGCGTGAGACCATGCTGGACCCGTTACTGTCTCGTTACTCAGTGATCATGCTGGTACGTAGCGTGTATCCGTCATGGGCATCACGTCCCCGTGTTGTTGTCCTCGTTGACCTAACATTTGTATGGTATGGACCGGATTAGGATGAAGCCCACGAGCGTAACCTGGAGACGGACATCCTGCTCGGCTTGATCAAGAAGATTCAGCGCAAGCGACCAGCACTCCGCGTGATCATCGCGTCGGCCACGCTCCACGTGGATACATTTACGCGTTTCTTCCGGTCAAAATCGACAGCATCCGACCACAAGACGACGATCAAAGATCCGACGACCCTACGCGATGTCGTCGCCGTGTCAGTGGAAGGTCGACAGTACCCCGTGGATATCCAGTACCTGCAGGAGCCCTGCAGTGACTACCTGACCACGACCATCGAGACCGTGCTCGCCATTGATCACCATGAAGCTCGTGGCGATATCCTCGTCTTCCTTCCAGGGCAGGAAGAGATCGACCACGTTGTCCGTGTACTTCGTGAACAGTCCTCATCCACAGGTTCGCTACATGTGCTACCGTTGTACGCGTCACTACCCGTGCGCATGCAGCAGGCTGCCTTCCTTCCACCGCCATCGCCACATACCCAACGCAAGGTGATCGTGGCCACCAACATCGCCGAGACCTCGGTCACGATCGAAGGGATCGTCTTTGTTGTGGATTCCTGCTTTGCCAAATTGGCGTTCTTCAACCCATTCACAGGCGTTGAGAGTTTACTGACGACCCAGGTCAGTCGCGCCGCCGCCCAGCAGCGTGCAGGACGAGCAGGTCGGTCGCAAGCCGGGAAATGCCTTCGGCTTTGCACCCAGGCATATTACGATACACAATTGCCAGCGCATACGTTGCCGCAGATGCAACGCACCAAATTGACTCGCGTGGTGCTGCACTTGCTGGCCATGGGCATCCAGGACGTGGCTCACTTCGAATTTGTATCGCCGCCCACACCCGAGGCCGTGATCCGCGCGTTGGAGGAGTTGTATGCCTTAGGTGCGATCGAGATGGCCACCTCCCCTTCCTCCCCCTCCTCTGCCCCCTCCTCCTCCTCTATGGCCTGCCAGTTGGTGGAGCCCGTGGGCATTCAACTCGCCGAGTTTCCAGTCGACCCCATGCTGGCGAGAGCACTGCTGGCAGCCGCGCAGGTCCGTGATCAACGCGTGCTACCGGCAGTACTGAGCATTGCGGCCATGCTGTCCGTGGGTGACATATTTGTTAGCGCCCGTGGCTCCAAGCAGAGACGCGTGCAGATCGCTGAGGCCATGGCCGAATTTGCTGACCGGGACGGCGACCACCTTACACTGTTGGCGATTCACGACGCCTTTGTGGGGCAACTTGGCCGTGGATATCAGCGTGGCCGTGAGAATCCGAAGAAGCGATGGGTCCCACGTGAGTGGTGCAATGAGCACATGCTGAACCCGGCGGCATTGACGCGCGCTCGTGAGATCCGACGTCACCTGAAGCGCTACGTGGTGCGCTTCCAGTCGTCCTCTACGGAGGGGAGAGGAGAGGAGGAAGACCTAAACAAGGAGGAGGAGGAAGAAGAAGGAGGTCCACCACGCCGAGCCATCCTGCGTTGCTTTGTGCGTGGGTTCTTTGCGCAGGCCGCGCGGCTGCATCCGGATGGTCGCTTCCGGACGGTTCGTGACCAGCGCATCCTGGAGATTCATCCTACGTCGGTGTTTTACCACTTGGGTAGCGCGCTGCCGGACTGGATCCTATTCCACGAGAGCGTGGTCACGACCCAGGAATACGTGCGCGACGTGAGCCGCGTGGATCCACGCTGGCTCGTGATGCTGGCGCCGGATTTTTACCGGACACGGGACGTCAGCGCCTCGGTCTCGGGTAGTTCCGGTGCATTAGGGCTACCTGCCTCGTCCTCCGGATCGTCCAGCAAGAATAAGAGTAAGAATAAGAGTACGGCGACGGCACAGGTCGAGGACAAGGCTGCTACGGATCCAGCGGGTCGGCTACTGTTCCGCAAGCCGACGGGTGCGGCCAAGCGCGCTCGCCTGGGCACCACGGGTCTGCCTGTGCATACCGGCAAGAGCAAGGGAGGGCTCCGCTCGCAGTTTTAATTAACAAGAGAGCCATTTGAGGGGTTGCGGAATAAATACGACATGTCTTTACTAGCAGGAGCATGGTCAAGGAGTACTGTACACTACGTGATATCGTTAGGTTTGGTTGATCATGCGTGGGTCTTCTTCCTCTTTGAGAAGCAAAGGCTCGTGGGCCTTGCCCAGCTCGTGGTCATGCAGCCATATGGCCTCGTACTGCCGATCATGGCCCCGGGCTTCCTCGTCTCGCGGTGCGGTGGTCAATTCCTGGCACAGCAGCCGTGCTGAGGCCAGCAACGCTGCGGCTGGTAGTGATTCCTTCTGTTGTTGTTGCTGTTGTTCTGGGCCTTCGATGACGGCGTCATCATCAGTATCACCGCCAGTATTACCACTACCATCGTCAGTTCTAGCGCTGATCACCGGCTGGATGGTACACACCACAGGGACGACACGAGTGAGCTGCATCACTAGCAGACTGATGACCACATCCCAGACCATGTACTGCAGCACAAAGCCCAGGACCGTGAGCCTCTCGGGTGACACGGACCAGTCAGTCACATGCTTGGATAGCAAACCACTGCTGACCACCATGACGGCCCCACGCAGCAGGAACAGCAGTGCAAGCAAGGTCTGTCCCGCTGAGAACGCAAGCAGGTTACTTCGTGACAGTCCACTCATGAGCGGACGCCTTGGGCGGTGAGGATAGCATTCTTGATCGGCCCGCAGGATGGCTACACTTCGTGCCTGGTACGTGAGCATGGAAGTACCCAGCAGCAGCCATAGCAGGGCAAAGTAAGCGTCGACTTCCTGCTGCCAGCGGTGCGGTGGCTGGTGCAATTCCTGGGCCAGGAGTCCAACCAAGAGCAGCACCATGAACAGTACGAGGCCGGCGAAGGCACCACCGATGATAGCGATCGCATGGCGCACCACCGTCGGCCAGGCACGGAAATGCACGACATGCGCATGCACAGCCACACAGAACACACCCGTGAGCACGGTCACGGCGTCCGCGAACATGAGCAGCGCGCGCTGCGATGAAGATAGCAACGGTGACGATGCGTCCTGGTCATGATGATGCTGGAGGGTGAGGCCCGTGAGAACGACCACACGTAGCGCCAATAGCGTCACCCCCAGTGCAAGGAGAGGCACATGCCACGTGGCAGACAAGAATACGGCCGTGGTAGTGGTAGTGGAAGAGGAAGAAACCAATGAGCGCCGACGCTGCCGTTGATATGCGGCATGGGCCAGGACGCGATGCGCATGCCGCAGAAATGCGGCGCCGCAAACCAGATACCCACCCAACGGCAGCATCCAGGCCATCGCCATGGCCACACCGAGGGAGCGCACAGGCGTGGGGGGGACAAGCCACTGCAGCAAGAGTAACTACAGGAAGAGGAAGAGCGCGAGCTTGATAGCGGCGGTTGGCTTGGTCACTTTTCGTTGATGTGTTGGCTTCTGGGTTCCAATGCATTGCGTGGGGTTTCCACCCTTTCTAACGGTCAGGTTCGCAAACCAGGTGAAACGGACGGTATTTACTACCTTGTTTTGAAGAAAATGTATTAAAGACACCGCGAAATGAGGATCCAATGGCGCGCACACGTCGCAGATTCGGCCAAATGCAAGGATCAAAAAGATCGTTATGACACGCGAATGGGGACATGGGAGTCCTACGATACACATAACGAAGGCAGAAGAAGAAGAGGGAGGAGAAGAGAGAACTCCAGCAAGCGGCGCGTCCCGGAGCGGAGGATGTGGCAGTTGATGGTGCGTGTCTACGTGCTTCCTTTGCTCGCCAGGATTCCTTTCAAGTAGGCAAGGGTTGGCTATCGCTGGCCATCGCTCACTTTCCGATCCGCAGTGAAAAGCGCACAAGCAACACAACAAGACACACATACAAGAAGCGAGACGTGTAGAGGCCTCCCTTCTTTGTCCTTCCCTCCCCTCGCCTCCCTTTGGTGATCACCATGATTTCCGCGTGGGATCTCGTTCGCCCAACGACGTGGCACCCGATGTCAATGCTGGAGCAGTCGATGATGGACCTGGACCTGATGGCCAACCAGATGCTGGGCTCGCGGTTCCCCATGTCACAGAGCATGTTAGCGGCACCCAGCAACACGGAGGACGATGAGTTTTTCAAGGACTTGCCCATGGCCGAGCGTGGGCGCGAGGCCGCCGCCACGCAGCCCGCCAAGGAGCGGATGGGTACCCGTGCCTTCTCGTCATATTCGTTCAGCGACTCGTCCGTGGTGGATGATCAGGGCCGCCGCATCATGAGCACGCGTCGCCGCTACGAGGACTCAACGGGCCGGCTCAAGGCGACCCATGAGCGTGAGGTAGATGGCCGTCGCCTGAAGACGATCTGGAACCGGAAGAGCAAGGACGACGAGGGTGAGCACCACGTGATTTGCTCCAAGGGCCAACCCGAGGAGTTTGAGAAGCTCTGGTTGGCAACTCCGTTTGGCAAGGCGCAAGAGAAGAAGAACAAGGAGCTGCTGGAAAAGGCGGCGGCCACGGCGACACCCAAGGAGGAACTGGAAAGCGCCAAGGAAACGACGACGGCGACCACCTCCACCAAGGCGTCAACCTCGGCCGAACAGATGGAAACGGAGAGCTAAGCTGTTGAGGTGGTTGTGGCCATGCGAGTCGGAAGTTGGTCTTTTGATTTTGCATTTTGCATTTTGCACCAATCTTGAAGAATGGAAGGCGCGCAACGACGGGGTGGTGTGGAGAGCGATGGCTACCGAAATGCCAAGGCAAAGGAGGATGGAGAAGAAGACGGAAGGTAGTCGTCGTGGCACTCGTGTTGCCTTGTTATTGTTTTAATGTGACGTTTTACAGCTCAGCTCAGCTGCTCGTATGCTTTGTTCGCATGTCGTAAGAAGTACTATCGCCGCTGGGACTATAGTGTTTCTAATCTCTAGCATTGGGCCTTCTCACCCTACCTGCCTTGCACAAGAGGTCAATAGCCGTCGCATCGCCGCTCTTGCCCGCGCGGTAGAGCAGCAGCGAGGCCGCGACCTTGGCGTCCAAGCCTCCTCCTCCTTACTCCTCCACCAGTTCCAGCGCCAGTTCTCGCTCCAGCATCCTCTCCGTTTGCTGCCCCAGCTCCAGGTCAAAGCTCGAGTCTCTCTCCTCCCCTTCCTCCGCCTCGCCCTCGCTTTCCGATTTCCCCGACGAACTCGTGGATATGGTCATGGTCGTCGAGGAACCGTCCAAGTCGTAGCCATCCTCGTGCTCATCCTCGTAACTCACAGGCCGCGTCCATCGTCGCTGCCGCGCGTAGTAGCGCTGCGCCGACGAGGCCGCCGATGGCTCGGCCACCATCACACTGAGCGGCAGCCAGCCATGCTCGAAATGGAAGAACACGAGCGTCGCGATCACCACACCCAGTACCACATCGATCGTGTAATGCTTCCGTCCCGATACACAAAGCGCCGCCAACACGAGCAAGTAACAGCCTCCCACCGTCCATCGCAGACGTGCGTAGCGCAAGGCACAGTACCGATCCAATGTGCGCAGGTAGAGCAGGACGGCGCTTGTCGTGTAGGCCATATGCCCCGAGAAGATGAGGTCACCACAGGAATGGAACTGCCCATACAATGGACCGACGCGGGTCACGATATCAATCCAATGGCGTGGCGCGTGATACAAGGGGTGATCCACGGACCGGCAATGCGGGGCCGGGCCAGGGAGTGACGTGAGCGCCACGGTCAGCGCACGCAGCGCATACGAGATGGAGGCGACTCGGAAGAACGTGGCCAATACCCGCGAACGGTTCTCGCGGGTCATAAAGTAGCTCTGCAGCATGAACGAGATGGGGAGCAGCGCCGTGAGCAGGTCACTCAATGGACGCCAGGGGGAGTGCTCCTCCTGGGCCGGGATGAGCCAAAAGCCCAGGTCTCGCAGTGGCGTGGGCGACGGCGTATGGATGGCAAACGCCATGTTGGTGGAGAAGACCATGGCCAGTGACACGGTGGCAAAAATCTCGGCATGGTCGGCCATGAGCGTCACGGGGGCACCGCAACGGCGGCGCATTTGCTGGCGGGTCATCAGCCAGGTCGTGAGCGCTCCCCCCCAGAGCGCGCCGTATTGCATGCGAGCCACGATTTGCTCGGGCTCAATGACGAACTTGAAAAAGGTAACCCAGAGCAGGACGGCCGAGACGATGAGCGCGAGTGTGAGCAATTGCCAGGCAAAGAACGTGGCCACCTCACGCAGGTTGACCGTGCGGCAAAGCGCGGCGAACCAGACCGCGGTGGTCGTGAAGTTGGGCTTGGTCTTGCCCCCAGCGTAGGGGGAGACCTGCTTGGTCTCGTGGGCATAGTGGTGAGCCAAACGGTGGTGATGATGGTGATGGTGATGGTGGAGGTGCTGCGGCTTACGGGTGACACCGTGGGTCTGGATCTTGAGCGGCACCGACAGCGGCATGGCAGTGACGGTGGCGGATTGCTTCCTCGCTGGGTGGGCAATGATACAATGATGTAAATGATTAGAGGTCAATACGGACGGTATGAGGTGGCGGTTTCCACACCAGCTTGCCAGCACTCCAGGTCTTGAGGTCCGTGTACGTGTGTGGTGTCGTTGCTAATCAGCAGACGGGTGGCCTTTTGGCCAGCGCTGACGTCACGCGCTCGCGTTTTATAGATGCTATAAACAGCAGTAAGAGTGAGTGGGTGAGTGGACTGGGGCTACACGAATAGCAAGTGCTCAATGGCGATGAAGGTCTCTGAGTGCAGTGAGTCTCTTGTGGTGGCTGGCTTGGCTGGAGCAATGCACTGCAGGAGAAGATGTTGCAAATGCCTTGCCATGTAATACACTGGCGTGACTGGGTGGGGCTGGAACCACCCAGCGTGTACTAATCGCGCGATGGGCGATGAAGTCAAAATATTGCCCCCCTCCCCTGGACGTTTGACAGTCATGACTTGCTGCACTTCCATGGATTTCTGGTCGGACCTCACGGCCGCCAGCTGCCTGCTTACCGAGCCAACGTGGAGACGACAGAGGTGCGCGAACACAGCGCATCACCTGTCTGCGCAGTCAGCTCATACAGGGGCCAATGCTTTGGCTTTGGCTTGAGACCGTCGCCTATCCTACGGTATGTGTGTGGGCCATGGCTACAAAGCTCGTGGGTAAAAAAAAAAAGTTGAACTGGCCCGAAATTGGCCGAATGATACGCAAAACAACCTATAAATAGCAGGAGGCGGGATCAGGTCTGGTTTTCCACCACTTATTCAGTCTTGGCGGTTTCCGAAAATGGGTTAACTGTCAATGTTGGTGATGTTTTGAATATGAAATGTACGCGGATATGGGATGTAGGAATGCGATTATTGATTAGCACCTGGTTTTAATCAGGACTGTGGCTCCCATCCCTGAAATGGATTCAAAATTGCTAAACCCAGTTACATCAGTATGTTGAGTTTTCGAAACGAGAGCTTTTAGGTTTTACATACTGAATTAGACGATATTGTCGTGATTCGATGATTGCACGAGCGACTGGCGTCATCCACGTGGATGGGCTATTTTCTGTGAAACTCGATGAAATATCAGACCACTACCTGCTGGAAGTGTTTACCGTGTATTCCGCTATCGCGACCCGAAATTCCACAACAGCCCACGAATTCAAAACAAAATGGCAACACCAGGTGTCCGTGATGGCAAAGAGCATGACGACGAGTATGCTCGCCACACCGCACCGCAGGCGCTCTGCACGCGCTTCCACCCCAACAAGGTGGTGCGTGACCTGCTGTGGGTCGTAGCCAGCCCTCATCTCGTGGATGCCACGCAGCTGCCCGTACTGCCATTGGATCTTGTTGGGCTCAGCGCCATGGATACCACCGATGCCGCCATGCTCTCGCAATGGCTGGACACACTATATGCGAACCCTTCCACGCTCTATGCGTTTGTACAAGGAGCCCGCACCACCGGCAACGGCGGTGCAGCCCATGGCGCCTCGGCAACCAACCGGCGACCACGGCGATCACATGCGCTGGGCACGTACTTTGCGCTTTTGCTCGAGTTTTGGCTGCGCTTTTGCCCCCTCCTGCGCGTCACACGCTTTGCGCGCGGCACCCAGATCGTATCCCCCACACGACAGACATTGGGGCAGCTCAAGTTCCTCTTCCGCCGTCAGTATGAACCGAAACGATGCCGGGACGCGCATGACCATAGCGGTGTCGTGGACTGCCACGTCGAGTGCTCGGTCAAGTTCTTCCTGTTGCACCCACCCGATGACGACGAGCGTAACCGTACTGTACCCTCTGTCCAACGTGTTCCCGCGGCTTTAGTGGGCGCGGTTCGGGACCACCCAGCGGCCACGGCGTACCCATTACCGTGCTATGTGGGCCCACATCTCGGCGAGACGCTGGCCTGGCGCGTGGAGCAGGTCAAGCGCAAGCTGGCGATAACGCATGGTGACCACGTGCGCCAGTGGTTACGCGAGCACTACAGTAACCAGGTACAGTCCTGGATCGTGCTGCGCGGCTACCTCTTCTACCCATTGCGGTTCTTCACCTTCACTTCGCAAGTGGCCAATTCGGCCCCAACGCCAACACCAACAGCACCAACAAACTCAACAAATTGCTATGGCGTTGGCATGCCGCACCAATGCGGCTGGTGGGCGACCAATCAAGAGCTAGCGGCACAGCTGCCACCGCGAATTTCTACCGGGTACCGTGAGCAACAGCAAGATAGTGATTCCCAGGATGTGTCCGTGCGCTTTGCTGTGCTTCCCAAGCTACATTGGTTGGCGCCTGTACTCGCCGTGGAAGACACCGATGGTGTCGTGGTCATTCAGGGTGTACAGGAGCTAGCGATCGAGTCGGTGGAAACCATGACACTATCCGCGTTGTTGGTTCTAGTCGATTCGCATTTCGGGGCCCAATCCAGTCCAACAACCAACAAACCACCAACAAAGGAACCACACGCAGGAGGACACGATACTACCGCGACGGTCATTCCACCACCACTGCTTGTAGCCGAGCTTGTGCGCTACCAACAGGGCGACATCGAGTTTGATGCATCGAGCCCGCGCTGGAAGGAGCAATCGCGAGGCTTTGTGCTTCACGCAGCAGCAAAAGCCATTCCATCCTTCTCATCGTCATCTCCATCTACTCCATCGCCACCGTCGACTTCCGTGGATGCTACAAGCAAAGCTGTAACCAGAGCGGTGGCGGCGGTAGACGCAGTGATCCGGTCCAGTGAACAACAGCAAGACCACGAGCGAGTAGTGACCCACCAGTTTGTAAATGCTACCGCATGGTCGCCTACGACCGTATGCCAGGAGTTGTTCACAATCCTGAGCAAGCCAACGCCGGTGTTCTCGCATGCCCAGCTCAAGATATCGATTACGGAGGTCATGAGCAGCCAGAGCAGCGGAAGTGTCTTGTTGTTTTCATTAGCGGCCTTGCGCTACCTAGTAGAGAAGAAGCCTACCAAAGAAGAAGGACAAGAAGAAGATCGTGATAGCAGTCCTGTTTATGATGACAAGACGGCACAACGCGTGGGTCACTTGGTACTGGATGCACTCTGTGACCAGGACTCACTGTCTATCACTGGTAGTGACAAAGATCATAAACCCTCCCAATCAAGTGAACAGCTGAAACATGATGTAGAGGCCTTTATGACGTTGTTTCAAGAGACTGTGCGCGATCATTCGCGGTGGTCGTTCCTCCACCTCGTGCTTCGAGGTTGTGATATCGTCCATGATTTGATGAGCAATCAACCACAGGTATCACCGTCGTCGGCGATCTGCTGCTGCTTCTTCTCTACGGTATCCACAGAATCGATTGCGAACGAGCTGCACGGCTTGTTACGTACGGGTCAAGTGCGATGGAATGCTGTCGCCGTCGAAACTGTACGAGTGCTGTTGCGTCCTTCATGCCGTCGTGATTGTGAATGGGTCAAGATGAGCAAAACCATACTAACCACGTTGATCACGCAGAAGGACTGGCTCAATGCGGAGCGGTTGGTCACGGTGTGCCACGACCGAGCGCTCGTGGAGATCCTGTTCCAGCAAGCGACGGCGCTGCATGTACCCAAGACCGTGAAGAGGGTACGCAAGATGCTGATTCGTCACCACGATCACCAGGCACTCGATGGGGTTACGGATACGGCTACTACTTCGATCACTGCTTCTACTCCTAGTCCAACGATAGAGGCATGCGACCCTATTGACTTGGATTCCAACCGCGCGGTGCTTCATGATGAGCCAGTGCCTCAGCCATGGTCATTCGTGGATACCTCACCACGTGTGGCCCTGCTCATGGACCACCTTCAGCAACTGGAACGTCGTGGGGAGCGTTGCCTCATCGGTTTAGATTGCGAGTGGCGTCCGCAAGCGATGGCGGAGACTGACGGTGTGAGTACGTACCAGCTGAGTATCGGCTCACGTTCGTACGTCGTGGACGTACAGGTGCTAGGTGGCGCGGCCTCAGCGCCTCTGGTGTTTCTATGGAAATGGCCCCAGGTCTTCCTTGTCGTCGGTTTTGCGCTATCCGCTGACGTTGCTCGCCTCCGAGCATCTTTCCCAATTCTTTTCCATCCGCTTTCCTCCTCATCCTCCTCTGCCCCCACAAACGAACGAATGGAGGAGGAGGATGAGGAGGAGGAGGAGGAGGAGGAGGAGGAGGAAAAGGTGGCGTACGCTTGCCAAAATCGAAGCCTGCTGGTCGAGCTGCGGGCATTGGCATGTCATCGTGGGCTCCCAGCACAGCAGTGGGGGTTATCCCGCCTTCACCAGGTCTGTTGCGGCGGGGCCCCGCTGGAGAAGACGGAACAGTGCTCGGACTGGGGGCTTCGCCCTCTCAGCCAGCAGCAACTGAGGTACGCAGCGATGGATGCACTCGCCGCACAACGCATCGCTCGTGTGCTACTAGCCGATATCCACGAGCGCGCCATCGATTTCACGGCTTACGTGACTCAGTTTGCCGTACCGGCCACCCCACCCTCGCCGTTTGGACTGACGAGTGATCTATTAAGACCCTTGACAACTGAGGATGTACGCCATGCTCTGTATGAGTTTGGTCTCGAGGAGGCTGCACGCTCCATCTTCTCACTGTCATCAAAGCTGATGGAACAACAAGGCGATGGTGATGGCGATGGCGATGCGTCCTGCCTGGTCAAGACCATTGCAATCTCCATCACACACGGGCGTCACCGCGGTCTTGATACGATCCCGTTGGATAAAGATAGCGGTCCGATACCATCCATGATCACCAGGAGGTATCTCGCCGTTGTGCTGCGGGTGGACCAATCCATCAACATGGCTGCGCTCGCCCATCATCTCTGCGTGGATGCCAGTGAGCTGGTACTCGCCGATCCAGAGGTACGTCCTTTTACGTTTGGTTGGGGGATGATTCGTGTAATTTGCTAAGTCGATTTTGGTTGTTGTTGCCCGCTGTTGCTGGTGTGACAGACCCTAGAGCGTGTATTTGGATACAAACGCGGAGGCATTGGTCCCATGGGCTTGCGCGAACAGCACGCGGTCCACGTTGTGCTGGAGGCAGCATTAATGCAGGAAGAGCGGTTGCTCTGCGGCGCTGGCTCGACCGACGTCGTGTTCGCCATCGCGCCCCAGGTATTGCAAGCCACCGTGTGTGCCAGCCTCTGGGCCATCGCTCAATCTTTGACCGATGCTCCTCGCTCCCATTGCGAGACCACCACATCACGAACAAGTGGATAGAGTCATGAGACGAAATGGGTCAACCAAGAAGAAAAGGCAGTTGATGATTTTTGTTTTTGTTTTCTGGCAAAGGTGACGATGTTTTTCTTCTTCCACGTGCAACGTGAGCAGCCTGCTGGTTGAAGACAAAGACCATGACGCTGATATCCTTTCAGGTTGTGTGTTCGATGTGATCCTCGATTTGGTGGGAACGCAACAGAAAGATGCCAACATAAGAATGCCACGTTGGCAGCCTCTTCGCTGCTTCTTTATGATAACAACAACCTCGTTTGAGAATGAGCTCCCTTCATTGCCCTATCCATATGCCAACTGAGGTGAAATGCAGTCGCCGTCGGAATTTGTGCATACTATATGTGTTTGTTCTTACATGTCCGTACGGTCTTCAGTTGTTGCCTGTACTGTATGTATCCAGTCGTCTGCACTCTTCTTCTGGCGCATCGCTAGCGAGCGAAGGAAGTCGCGCGTATAGAAGATCACCTCAGTGCCGCTGATGTAGCTGACATCCCCATCATTATTGCCTTTGCTAATCCTGGAGCGTTGGAGACGGAAGTGGTGATGGATGGTTGACGGGCCCCGACACGTCGGTTCCTCCTTCGCGCATTGATAGCGTCGCGGTTGGCTTTATAAAATGCCTGATAATTAGCCCTCTTTCTTTCCGCCACGATCCGCGCTCGATCCTCCTCCATGGCGGGACGGCAATGCGCATTTCCATATCGGACACAGTGTTTTACGGTACCCACTACGCGTTCTCCATATCTTGCCGCATGTAGCACAGGCATACACCTCTGCTTTCTTTGGTGTCGACTACCAGTACCTCCTCTTAGCTCGCCGCCATGCTCGCTCTCGCTATTCACGACGATACTGTAGCCAATGCGAGAGATAGTCAGCGAAACGAGCCAGAGAGACCGAGAAGACAGTTCGATTTCAACTAGTTTAGCCTAGCTGTACTAAATAGCTCCAAAACTGTACCGTTTCGTGGGCACCAGGCGGTAGGGGGAAGTGGGGGGCGTCACCGGATTGTCTGCCTGCCACGTCCGCGGTATTCCGCCAGAGTCCGGCAGGATCGATTTGGCTGTCATCATCCCTCATCACCATGTCCAAGTCCATGCTCTCGCGGATCGACTTCTTCCGGTACGAGGTCATCACCATCACCATCGCCACCAATCGATTGCCTCTACATATGCCTCTGCATGCGCTTCTACCCTCTCCATCTGCTTCGCTGCTAACCGCTCCCTCTCCATGGCGCTCTCTCTCTCTCTCTTTCTCTGCAGCAAGGTGCCTGAGGACCTGCAGGTGCAGAGCGCCAGTGGATTACTGTTCACGGTCATCTCCTTCGCCACCATGGCGCTCCTCCTGCTCTCGCACTACCGCGCGTTCGCGGCCAGCAGCACACGCACGCTCGTGGTGCTGGATTCCCACCAGGAGGACCGCCTACGCATCAATTTTAATGTCAGTCTGCTGGCCATCCCCTGTGCCTATGCCAGCGTCGACCTCTCGGACCACATGGGGCAGCGCTTCACGAACGTGACCCGCCACGTGCGTCACTTCCGTCTGGCCTCTCCATCCCCGTCCTCCTCCCTGGTCACGCGCCTGAATGAGGTCGTGATCGATGACCATGCCCGTGGCTTGCCCGTCTGGGGTGGCTTGGACCGAGAAGCACATGGTGGCATTGCCTACTCCACGCCATTGACCTCGGCCTCCTTTGATGATTTCCTGCGCAAGTACGAGCTTGTCTTGGTCAATTATTATGCACCGTGGTGTCCCTACTGCCGTTCCTTGAATCCGGAATGGGAACGCGCCGCCGCGCAACTACAGGATCATCCGGAATACAGCGAACGTGTCCGGATGGCCTCGGTGGATTGCACGCATGATGATGCCGTCAATCTCTGTCGTCGTGCACATATCCGTGCCTTCCCCACCATGCTCATCTACGTCTATGGCGCCACATCGACCCGGTACATGTACAATGGTCCCCGCACGGCGGAGCATTTATTGCAGTTCTTGGATTTATTTTACCGTCGACTGGAACCGGAGGCGGATTTCGCGGAAGAAGTGCATATTGATCCGGAGGCGGTGCTGGGCTTGCCTATGCAGGTCAACATGCAGAATGCCGGCACGATCGCAAAGCGGCAGGGAGGCAAGAAGAACACGGCGGCAATGAACAACGACGGCAAGCACATGCCACTGGAGGCCGTGGAAGGATGCGAAGTCTCGGGTAGTTTAAGCGTGAACCGTGTGCCGGGCAAGCTTGTTCTGACGGCACGGTCCACGGAGCACTCGTTTGATCTCACGGGCGTGAACGTGAGCCATCACGTGAATCATTTCTCGTTTGGGCAGTTTCGTCGACAGGAACATCTCGTGGATGGTGGTGCAGCCTTGCAATTGGTGCCATCGAACCGGTACCCGCTGGACCATGCCACGTTCTTTGCCAAGAATCAGAACATCACGGTGGAGCATTTCTTGAATGTAGGGTGGTTTGACTGATGAACTGACGGATTTTTCTTGATGAACTGACTAACGAACGTGGCGGATTAACTGACTGACTGACTGACTGGCTGACTGGCTCGTATTATAATAGGTGGTGGGTTTTGATCATGAAGACCGGCGTCGGTCTCGGTACGACCCCGTGGAGCGCGTGTACGAGTTTTCTGCGAGCAGCAACCAGTACAACGCCACGAATGCCTTGCCCGCAGCCTCGTTCACGTTTGATATCTCGCCACTGGTGATCCAGGTCGTGCGTGACAACGTGCCGCTATATCACTTTATCACGTCATTGTGCGCGGTTGTGGGCGGCGTGTTCACGGTCATTGGGCTCGTGGACTCTGGTGTGTTTTACACGCTCAAGTCGATCCAGAAGAAGCAGCAGCTGGGCAAATTGCATTAAACGGACGGACGGACGCCCAAGTGGGGTCACTGCATTGCTGCACTGGTGATGGATCCTTGCCGTTGGTATTGGTTTTGTTTTGTTGTTGGCGTTGACATTGGCGTTGGCGTTGGCTGGGCCTGTTGGTATGATACAAGTAGAACTACATGTAGCTGTTTGCAAGAGGAGGTGCGTAGGCCTGGAGCAATAGCAAACATGGTGCTGGTGAAGGTGGGTGGCACGAGTCATAAAATCAAATCGAACAAAACAAAAACAAAAACAAAAAACAACACACACAAAATGAATCAGTGAAGGGTATGTGGTGTTATGTAGCGGCATTCGCTATGCGCACAAGCGAAAGAGGAGCCTGGCGAGGCAGAATTCAATAGTTGAAGATGCAGGCTAGCCAAGGGATGGAGATAGCTCGCCACCAGCTGAGGTCCGATTTCACCAACAAGAAACGAAGCGTGATCCGATCCATAGCTAGGACCACACCGCTCAGCCAGCTCATGGCCGCACGGGGTCGAGGCATTTGAAACCAAAGCAGTGGCCGCCAACAAATCGCCCCACTACCGGGTCAGTGATTCCTATCCTGCTCCATTTCAGTTTCGTTCCGGTCAGCTTGAACAGCAAGAGGTACACATCAAACCTGCTCGTGGTTTACAGGTACAAGTGTCGCCAAGATTTAACATTAAATTTGGTTGTTATCGTTGCTGATAATGATGGTACAGTATCACAATGAAGGATGACGTGAATGGAGGACCAAATCAAATCGAATGGAATCTCTATTTTCGCGGGAGCAGGTAGGATTTCACGGCCGCGAGCTTGCGGTAATGCTGCGAGGCTAAAAACCACCAGATGTAGACATTGGTCACGGCGCAGGCCACGGAGAAGAGCATGAGCGGCAGGAACGGGTACCGCGCATGCACGCGTGGCACGAGCCAGGGCAACAGCATGGCCACTATGGCCGTGGTAATCAGGATGGCCAGCGAGAGCTTCTCCAGCACGTGGAAGCCCACGGCGGAGGCACGAATGTGGCGTCGGCGTAAAGAGTCCTTCAGCAGCGGGTCCAGCGTCACGTACGCGAGCAGTGCATGACCAACCGCCAGCAGCAACTTGGTGACCTGTTCGGCCGGTGTAAACAATAGCGGGAACAAAGAGATCACACTGGCCAGTGACGCGTACCGGTAGAGCCTCATATCGTTCACGCTCTCGGCGGAGAGCAAGGCCAATGGCAATAACACTTGCAGGATGGCCTTCTCATGAACATGGTAGCCCCACAGGAACGAACAGTGCATGCAGTACACGAGCGCGTTCATAAACAGCGACGAGTCGGGGTATTTCCACACTGAGTAGAGCACGGGGGCCATGCTAGCAAACGTGAGCAGCGCGCAGAGCACGGGGGGGATGTCGGGAAGGACGGCAAAGCTGGCTTCCTGGACCAGACCGCCACTCATTCGCGCAGTCACGACGTTGGCTGCCGCTGCCGCGGCGACCGAGGCGCTGGGCCCATTCACAGCCTTAGAGAGCTTGACAACGGCGAGGATCTTGTCCAGGAAGGTGTATAATGCCCAGAGGTTTGGTGCCCAGTAGGCATGACAAAGCCCTCGTTGCACGGGGAACAGCCTGGCGAATACCTGCCCTAGGCCGGCAAGCGGCGCTGGGTGGTGCCATAGGATCGGGCCCAGTGCCGCCGAGAAGACAGAGACCACGAGCAGACCAAGACGAACGAAATGGAAGAAAGAGAACCGCGCACGACCATCGTGCTGGCTCTGGATGGTTTCATGCACATCCGTTTCAGAGATGGAGCGTCGCCGCCGCATGGTCACCATCGCGATCTCCGCCGTATCGTCCTCGCCACGAGTCGTCTCGGTCGTTTGTTGATCTGGCTTAGTGTGCTGATCGGTGAGCTGGCCGGGGGCTTCTTTCTTGTCTTCTTTTTCTTCTACTTCTTCTTCTTTTTCTCTCTCTTCTTCGGGGACAAGCTGGTAGCAATGATGGCCAAGCAGGTAGACAAAATAGAGCGGAGCCACGTAGAGGTAGATATGCTTCATCATGAGCAGCACGGCGTAAAGGAATGCGCCCTGCAGGTCCTTCTTCTCGCGCAATTTGGTGGCCGATAGAATAAGCAGCCCCAGTAGCAAGCCATTGTACTGGAAATGAATATGATCCACGACCAAGAGCCCAGCGTCCAGCGTCGTCAGCAAGAGCACAGCAAACCGCTTGCTGCGCGAGAAGGCCGCCTCCGTGGTCGTGACACTGGGCCATGAGGCGCAATACGAGAGCACCGCGTAGAAGAGCACCGTATCCGAAAGAATCACCGACAAACGTTGGAGATGAAGCACACGTGTGGTTAAGATGGGCGTCGCCGAGATATGCACGAGGTCGGGGTCAAAGCGCGCCATGACCACAGCCAGCGCGTACTCAAAGAACGCAAAGAATGGCGGGTAGTCCAGCGTCCATTGGCTCGTGGCCTCGTGGTACCATCGCGACGGCGGGAGCGAATGCGTGAGCGCGAGCCAATTGCGGTGCACCTCGAGGTCCGTGCTGGAATACGACGGGATGAGCAGCGCCTTGAGCGCCACAGAGACCACGAACAGCGCCACGATGGGCGCATCCACGGCCGTCTGCTTCTTCACGCGCGCTGTGGCTGACCACGGACGCACGGAGGGCTCGGTATCGGCGGCACCAGCACCAGCACCACTTGCATTGGATGCCATGGCGCGTGGCATTTTGGAGGGAGCAATGGGGGAGGGCGGGGATATGGTTCGATTAAGTAAAGCATGGTGGTGAAGTATTACAGTACATACCGTGTACTTCTTTGAATCACTCAATTAAGTAAATCCTTGCGTTCGTTGTGGAGGTGACTTAATCGGAACATTCCTCCCTCCAGCGAAGATATCCATCACATCCATGCCAAACTCAGAGCTTGATGTGTGGAAGTGGTTACGAGTATATGGTCATTGATTTCAGTTACGCATCGATAAGATCAAAATGAGGGGGGGGGGAGACGGGAAGACATGCTACACTCTGTCAACCAATGCCAAAGTCGGGGTCGATCTTACGGACACGCATCGTCGAGCGTCTTCGTCAGCTCTGGGTTGTGGCAGCGGCCAATCTCAAAGAGACACGAGTTGTCGTACGTCTTGCCGTCCGATCCACAGACTGGCTCAAACTCACGCGTGCAAAACTTGTTGCACTCCTTCCTGTCGGCCTCGTCCTCTGCGTCCGAGTCTGTGTGGGCATCCGCCGTTAGCACCGTCAGCTTGACCGTGTGCATTTTATCCTCGTCCTCTGAGTTCTCCTCTGATCTCTTCTTCTCCTCCTTCTTCTCCTCTGGCGGCGGACACGCGTCCTCCATTACAATCTTGAGCGTCTTGTCGTGGCACTGAGCGTTCTTAAACAGGCAGTGGTTGTTGTACGTCTCTCCATTGGACGCACACACCTGCTCAAACTCGCGTGTGCAAAACTTTTCGCACTCCTTGCTGTCCTCCGTCTCCTCCTCCTCTGCCTCCTCCGCCTCCTCCGCGGCCTCTTCCTCGCTTTCGCTCCTCTCCGCATAGTCGTGCTCGTCGTCGCGCTCGCCGGCATCAGCGTTGGCCTCGGCCTGATCATCCTCCACCGAGTCAGCCTCAATCGCATCCACCGAGTCATCTAGCCCCTCCGCGTCACCGCCACCGTCACCGTCACCGTCAGTGCTATCGCCATCACCACCGTCCACCGTCTTCTTGTTGTGGATGCGCAGCACATTCTCCGACTCGGTCACGTTCACTTCCTCGCATGCGCGGTGGAAGAGCAGCGTGAGCCCCTTCTGGCCGCATTTCGCAAACTCAAGGAAGCACTCGCTCTGGTACGTCTTGCCGTCCGAGCCACACACGGCCGTGTGGTCCGAGGCGTCGCAGCGGATCACGCCGCAGTCATTGGCGGAGGCTGTAGACACCACCAGCGCCAGCGCCAGCGCCGCCGAGGGCAGCCATGTGATAAGCTTCATGATGATGATGATGATGGGGATGGTCGTGACGTGATGGGAGATGCTGGTACAATTCGTCTGTGGGGCCAATTGTCAATGAGGCTGGCCGTTGGGCTGTCGTTCTCTGCTGAACTGGTAAAGGGCCGAGTGGATAATTTTGGCCAATCATAGGACCCCACGCGATCGCTTGTCATTCGTCGACCCACTGATTGAGCCTGTCACAAGCCAAGCAGGGGGGGAGTGGAGAGTTTTGACGGAGTGTGGTGTGGTTTTATATGGAATCAGTAAGGCGTGTTGAGGGTGGTCACTCAAAAGTTTGGACCCCTGTGCTGTGACCTCTCCCAGCTGGACTCCACCCCCTGGAGTGCTGCAAGGGCGGGGCTAGGTGTGGGGGAAGTACAGTCACCAGCATAGAGGTAACTTTAACGATTACTGGTAGTAATATTGTAATAACTTAACTGAGCCAGCCGTGAGAGGGCGATACCTGCTTCATATCGCCCTCTCACAGCAGCGTCACGCTCCCGTGGAGATACAGTAGTCATCTTGGTCTTCTTTCCGAGCGTCAATCCGATGATACAAGAACCTGCCACGGAGCTGCTGTATAAATGCACAACGCGGCAATCGAGATGGAGCCCAACCACCACCGAGTTGGTTCAAGCGAGGCGAGCAGGAAAAGCGCATAGTGAATGTCAGTCGTGGAATGTGATCTACATATTTGACTTCATCATCATGCCCAGACGACCCTAGCACGACACGTACGCTGCCAATACACCACCAGGACTACCGCTTGTCACGACCATCACACACAATTTCGCTGTACAGAACTGCAGCTGCAGGGAGGTTTATGGGATCGTCAGCGCAGATGAGGTACTGGAAAAAAACGACTCAAGGAGTGTCCCTGTGGGCTAATTGCAATTTTAGCTTGGCTAATGATCACCTGATGGCTACACTTGCATGATGACGCAGCCGACTCACCGGATCGGATTCTGCACCCACGGCTTGTTCTCCCGCAAAACCTATAATAAAACAATACTTCACTAAAACGAAAACAAAGTACATTAACTTACAGTCTAATAGGACCTCTATAAATACAATTGTGTGCATTTGTGGAGATTTGTGTTCGACGTGAAGTGAGAATTTGGTCACATTTCTCGATTTGAAGTTCAACCACGATCACAGACTCTACACGAAATGGACGTGTTGTTCGGTGCTCCCTTTGACATTCAATCTATTGGCTTCATTTGAAATCACACCATAGTTCCATCAAACAAAGACAGCACCGCCGTACTACCTCTACTATTGCATATATGATGTTCCACCTACCATGCCACACAATTTTTATGATCGCTTCTATTCCACCATCACAAGTCACAAAAAACTGTTTACATCACCACTTACTGCAAGCGCTGGGGGGGGGGGGG
>JAADWT010000024.1:0-53254 GCA_023336285.1 Pythium grandisporangium
AAAAGCCCCCCCCCCCCCACACACACACACGTTGACTTCAACGCATTTTCAGGGCTCCATATTGAGAGGACATTTAATCGCACGTAAAGAAGTTCGCGGTACACTGTACTATACACTGCATCCGAAATGTAGCTGCTCATTTTTTCGAAGCATGCATCCGTTGTGATTGTGTCGTGAGTGCGGGTGGAGGCCGTTTTTCTGTGACTTTTGTCGCACTCGCCGCTGCGTTTTTCTGTAAAGCTTTCCTCACTCGAGCACAGCGTTTCTATTACGCGTCTTCGTCACCGGTGCACCGTTGCTCCCTCAACATCAAGGTTTTATTCTCTTAAAACCGGTGGTGGTTATCAACGGGCGAATCTTTCAACAGAAAAAAAAGCAGACCCAAAGAAAGGAGATCTTTTGGCCTCCCCCCCCCCTCCCTCCCTCCTCTCCTCTCCTCCCTTCCTCCGCTCGTTGGTGTTGGCGTCTTGCTGGTTTGGTGCTGCCCCCACGGCCTCATATTCCAATTTGCGATCGACTCCTCAGCTCGATCTCTTCCCCTTCCATTTCTTCGGAACAAGCAACAACATCACTCCATCCATCAGTATGGCTGACCAGGTCAAGATCGGCGTGAACGGCTTTGGCCGCATCGGTCGCCTCGTGACCCGCGCTGCGCTGGACAACCCCAAGACCACGGTGGCCGCCATCAACGACCCGTTCATGGACCTGGACTACCTCGTGTACCTGTTCAAGTACGACTCGACCCACGGCCCCTACAAGGGTACGGTGGAGACGAAGGACGGCAACTTGATTGTGGATGGCCACGTGATCCGCATCTTTGCCGAGAAGAACCCCGCGTCGATCCCGTGGGGCGAGGCCGGCGCCACGTACGTGTGTGAATCCACGGGGGTGTTCACGACGACGGAGAAGGCGAATGCGCACATTGACGGGGGCTGCAAGAAGGTGGTGATCTCGGCGCCCCCCAAGGATGGCACCCCGATGTACGTCATGGGCGTCAACCACACGCAGTACGATGGCTCGGCCCACATTGTCTCGAACGCGTCGTGCACGACCAACTGCCTGGCGCCGCTGGCCAAGGTGATCAATGACAACTTTGGCATTGTTGAGGGCCTCATGACCACGGTGCACGCCACCACGGCCACGCAGCTGACGGTTGATGGGCCCTCGCGTGGTGGCAAGGACTGGCGGGCCGGTCGTGGTGCCGGCCAGAACATTATCCCGGCCTCGACGGGTGCCGCCAAGGCTGTGGGCAAGGTGCTCCCCGAGCTGAATGGCAAGCTGACGGGCATGGCGTTCCGTGTGCCGACCCCGGATGTCTCGGTCGTGGACCTGACGTGCCGCATTGAGAAGGCGGCCAGCTATGGCGAGATCAAGGCTGCCATCAAGAAGGCATCGGAGAATGAGCTCAAGGGCATCTTGGGCTACACGGAGGACGAAGTGGTCTCGACCGACTTCCAGCATGACCCACGCTCGAGCATCTTTGACGCGAACGCTGGCATCTCGCTCAATGACAACTTTGTCAAGCTTGTGTCGTGGTACGACAATGAGTGGGGCTACTCGAACCGTCTCGTTGACCTCGTGCTCCACATGGCCACCGTTGACAAGTTCTAAATGGGTGGTGGGCGGTGGCCTGGCAGCTAGGTGGCTGCGGCAGCATCCATTCACTCTGGATTGCGGTGGTCTTGAGTTGGCTCGCTCAGCTTTGCTTTGCTTTGCTCCCCATGCTCAAATCGAATGAGGGGGAAGACCCGCATCTTCTTGTAACTTTTGCATGACCGTGAGTTATGCAATTTCGTGCTTAATTAAACCCCACTCCACAAAAATTTAAGATATTGTTTTTATCCACAACACCGAAATTATACTTTTGCATTTTCGTTTTTGTTTTGGGTTTCAAGATCGTGCGGAGCATTTGTACATTATTAATGTGTACCACACTAACTTTGCGGGCCTGCACTGGTGAAGTCCCCGACCCACAATCGACAGCATCGGCATCGCACGTCGCGGAGCCGTCAAGCCAGGAGATATCGTGCATGGAGACGAAAGAGGACGTGAGAGTGACTGACCGGGAACATTCCCGCAGAGAGATCACGAATTGTGATCGTGATTCACGTACCGATGAGTGCGCGCGGTAAGCCGTCTCTCATGTGATTTTGGATTTTCGATTCTGATTTAATTTACATTTTCCCGTTGATTTTAATCAAATGACACAACAAAAAAGAGAGCTGTTATGAGTTTATTCGTCAAACGCGATCCAAATTGAGTATACCAGCACAATGAGTGCACGAACGTCATCGCCCGTCGAGGCGCATTCCAATGTGGCCCCAACCCAAAAGGACCAATCGACACGGTCCTGCTGCTGGTGTGTGTGTATGTGTGTGAGAGACAGAGATGTGCTTGCTTGCCCGTCCACGCTCTCCACATGAGCTGCTTCCAGCGTGTTCCCTTCCAGTCTCACCTCCACTAAACTTAATTTAGGAAGTGGCCTCGGCCATGACCATGAAATTGGCTTCCCTGCACGTCTCATAGCAGGTCGTGCAGACGCGCTGCTGCTTCTTGACCCGCTTACGGTCCTGCTTGCGACGCAATCGGAACGGGAACTGCGTGCCCTTGACCTGGCAGCTGGCGCACTTGGCACACACCAGCCGCCCACAGTAACGGCAGTGATGCCGCCGGGTCCCCAGAGTGCCAAACTTCTTCTTACACTCCATGCACGCGTCCTGCTCCGTGTCAGGGATCCACATGGGCGCGTGGGTCAGCTTGCTCAGCAACATCTTGAGTACACCATTGTCCACCTTGTCAAAGACTGATCGCTTGCGTTCATCTTTCAAATCCAACCGCGCTCCATGGCGCACAAGGCGCTGCGCAATTTGCAACAGACCTTTATCCAACGCGACATGCAGGGCCGTCGACTTGTCCACGGGGGCATCGGGGTTCGCGCGTGCCTGCAGTAAAATCTCCGTCATCGTGGGTTCATCACGGGTCACCGTGAGGATATGCACCCCCAGTGGCGTTTGGTTGCGCATGTTTAAGAAATTCACATCGGCACCGGCATCAATCAAGAGCTTGGCCATGCGGCGGGACTTGGCCGCGGCCAAGTGGAGGGCTGTGTTCCGGCGGCTGTCGGGCACGTTCACGATCGAGCCGGCAATCTCGGGCATGAGCAGGGCCTGCACAATGGGCAGGTGACCGCCACGAATCGCGAAATGCAGCGCCGTTTGTCCATACACGGGGTCTCGCCGCAGGATATCCGTCCCCGGTTGAATGATCAGCGCATTGAGTAGCACGAGGTCGCCCATGCGTGCAGCCTGCAGCAGGGGCGTGAGCCCGTCCACGGACACCCCGGGTGCGATGCGCTTGGCGTTCAGACTGGCCGTGCGATAGCCATCGTCCATACGCATGACGTCGCTGCCGTACTCGGTTTGGCGTGGGGCCTGGTTGCCTCCACGACTGCTACCGCCACCACTACTACTGCCACCACCACCGCTGCCCAGGTCGAATGGCTCGCCATTCGTGACCAGAAGACTGTCACGACCCGCACGAGAGGTCAAGCTCGAGCCTGAACCAAGGTGGTTGACCATCAGGCTGTCACGCGAGTTGGCAAGGCTCTGGTCCACGCTGAAGCTGCTCGCGGGCTGGCGGAACGACGACGTCATGCCGTGAAGGCCACGTGCGTCGTACGCATCGTCATCTTCGTCATCATCCTCATCGTCCACTTCGTGGTCCACCGAGAGAAGACTCGCGGACGAGCTTGACGGCCGCGTATACTTGCCCACACTGCTCGTGCTGGAGTGTGACGCGGACGTGGGCGCCGACGTGGGTGGTGTCGGCTCCATACGCTTGTGGTTGCCTCGATAACCACTGCTGCTGCTCCCCATGTAGGCGCGAGAGACCGTGACCTCGGGCGCGCGTGGCAGCGGCATGTTCATGGAGTTACCCGAGTTGTAGTCGCTGTCGTCCATGCTGTCGATGTCGATCTCTTGAATCGGCGGCATCGTGGATGGGGGTACACTGTAACTATCGAGCGGTGGAGGAAGGAAGCTAGGTGAGATGAAGGGCCAATCGAGATGTGACCCACAACGATAAACGTGGTGTGTGGGTGTGGGGGTGTGGTTTTGTGTCTTTCGTTTTTCTTCCCTTTCCCCCAAAGCCGCCAGCACATCGTCACGCCGTTTTGTTTGCAGTGCATGGACAAAAAAGTTAGTGAAAAGAAACAAACAAACAAACAAACAGTCATTTGGGAGGAGGGTGGGGGAGGGGGAGAGAGAACAAAAAGAACGGACGGGGCATGCACCAAGCACCTGATCGTAATTTTCGGTACGGCGTCAAGATTCCCTGCGAGCTCACAACAGAAAACGCAAAAACGCAATCATGAACGAAGAGGCGTTCCATCTGGCACCGTATTTTAGTAACGCAGTCGCCAGAGAATATATTTCCAGTGGCGTTTTAGCAAGAAGTGTTCCATGCGTCTACCGACAATGAGCTCGTCTTTCGTGAGGTTTCACACCAGCTCATGCTGTAGGTGCATAATCTTGTTTTCTCTGTATGGAACTGGGATACCAGCAAGCAGATTTATCATTGCGGAATCGCCGCGGTTCCACAAACGTTGATGTGGGCGCGTTTCCTGGAGCTTTGCCTCAAAAAAAAATCAAGACATGGGACAAACCACCGTATATTACATAATTAAATCCAAAGTCTCCGTATATTCTATCTCTTTCAAGTCACTTGAAGAAGATAAATGCGTCCCACTTGTGTGCGGTATAGTGGGATGATGCAGCTTTTTCAACTGGTTAAGAGGACAACACAAACCAAATGAACACACACTTGACTTTTCGCCTCTTGTGAATAGGTGAAGACACTCACACACAATCCCATCAAATCCAATTGACATTCTTTTCGCATGCGGTGCTCGACCCCACATTCTACCTCAACATACTCAAGAACATAACACACTCGGGCGTAAAATACATGGGTTTACGCACGGGTGTAATCTCTCGCGCGCAGCTCTCATGAGAATTCCATGCTGTGACATGCGTGCGGCGCGCTGTCCGTTCGTACCATAGCTTCTGACCAGTGGTCGGGACTCCCGATGTGTTGGAGTTAGATCTGCCTCATCCCCTCCACAGTGAAGGGGATGAGGCAGATCTGGAGGCGAGCCCAATACGAAGGCTCCACATCGTGCTCGCATCCTCTCGTTCTTTTCGAGAAGCCAGGAAAACCGTATTAAAAAGCTTCCATCGGCTCATGATCTTGAACCCAACTTCATCATCGCCGCCGTCAACTTGAGGGCGATGATGATCTGACCAAAACTGAGATCCAAATTTTTGGCAGCTTTGCTTTAGCACATTGTATCCTATTTCTTCCTCTTTTCGCTGGGATGCTTCGAAAACGATCAAACTCAGCAGTCGTTCGAAAATGAACCCTAAAAATAAGTTACCCAGAAAATATCGAGCTTTTTGTTGTTGTTTTTTTCTTCCTACCGTGTATCAGGGCGGTTATATAACGCCTACCCTGTATATCTTTCACCCATCAGACACCTTGAAGCGGCGCTATATTCTAAAGAAGATGCCGCATAATTAGATCGCCAAGCGACGCTCACTCACTTTTACGTATTGCCCCCTCTTCAGTTCCTTCAATTCACCATTCGCCCCACCAGGAGCCCATAAGCCAACCACTAAAGGCGACAAACGCTCTGCTCCACGCGCTCCCACCACAACGCTAGTGGCAAGGCGTCACTGCGGCAGAGACGCCGCTAATGGAGAACTACCATGTACTGGAGCGCATCGGCGAAGGTTCGTTTGGCAAGGTGTACCAGGGCCGCCGCAAGTACTCGGGGCAGATCGTCGCGCTCAAGTTCGTCTCCAAGCGTGGCCGGAGCGCCAGGGACCTGCACAATCTACGGCAAGAGGTGGGTGGATGTCATTTCCTCTATGGTTGTGGGGGCGGCTCGCCCCGTGGACGGCTTTGTCGTCACCCACGTGGCGGGTCGGAAGGGGTCTTCTTCAATATTTTTCTTTTTGAATATCTTTAGTTTTTCCTCCGTACCTCCACTGTGTGGCAGGGGCTTGCCTGTGTGGCCAGGCCTGACCTAGCCTGGTCATTAGACTGGTGGTGACGGTCTCTGTGTGTTGTTCTCTCTCTACCTGTCTGGTTTATGTGGCTGTGTGACTGGATGCGTCTAGATCAATATCCTGCGCGGGTTAAACCACTGCAACATCATCGCGCTGCTGGATTCGTTTGAGACGGAGCATGAGTTTTGCATGGTCATCGAGTACGCCCAGGGCGACCTGTTTCAGATCTTGGAGGATGACCATCAATTGCCCGAGGCCGAGATTCGCCATATCGCCATCCAGTTACTGCAGGCGCTTCACGTCCTACACGCAAACCGCATCATTCACCGTGACATGAAGCCGCAAAATATCCTCATTGGCTCCAAGGAGCAGATCAAGCTCTGCGATTTTGGATTTGCGCGTGCCATCACGCATGACAATAGCCTGATAACGTCGATCAAGGGGACGCCGCTGTACATGGCGCCTGAACTCGTGCAGGAGAAGCCCTACAACCACACGGTCGACCTCTGGTCTTTGGGTGTGATCCTCTACGAACTCGCTGTTGGTCGACCACCCTTTTACACGGATCGGATTGTGTCACTGATTCAGATGATTGTGCGTGAGCCGGTCAAGTATCCGGCGGGCATGTCGGTAGACTTTAAGAATTTCCTGGCAGGATTACTGAACAAGGACCCATCGAAGCGATTGACGTGGCCAGATATTCTAAACCACCCGTTTGTCACAGAGACGCCCGAGGAGTTGGCGAAGCGGATCGCGCTCGAGAAGCAAGTGCGTCAACTGCCAAGATTCTTTGCCGACGACCACCACCAACCACGTGACGCACACGAACCCATGAAGCCGAGCGTTGAACGCTTGCTCAATTGTGGTGAATGGAAGATCTGTGATCCTGCAACGGGTCAGCAAATTGGAGATCCTAAAGACGGTGCACATGATGCACCAGAACAAGGGGACGTGAGCGAAGAAAACCAAGAATCGAACAATACACCCGTCGATAAGGCGTCCCCGTCAAGAGCGACAGAGGATAATGTGCAAACTTTCGTCACAGTCCATCATAATCAAGTTGAAGAGTATCTCGTTGGAAAAACTGGAGATGCCATTCTGAATTATCCACGCTGGGGTGCATTCTGGGACGCTTTTCTTCAACTTAAACCGGAAGATCGAAGCAGCGTAGAAGTGATGTCGCGAGTCAGTGGTACGGTTTTGCTTGTGTTTCGCGCTCTGGTTGCTGCGATGAAGGCTGGTAGCCAAGTCAAGTCGACGACAGGGTTGATGTGTACACGAGAGCAACTACATCGGTTCTTGGATTCATATGTGCAGCGTGGGGTACCAAACGATGCTGCCAGCGGTGACCTTATCTACCAATGTGTGCGGGTTTGCACAATGTTCTCAAACATGATCAGCATGACTGATAGTTCATGGAATGAACACGTCACGTATCGGGAAGTGTATGCAAGTGATGTTAATGTAATATCTCGGATATTAAAGCTGAACGCAGACCCCTTTGCAACCGCAATATCGAAGACATTGAAGTGGCTTGGAGCAATGCTGGATCGATCATGCGGGTTGACTGAATTCTTGGATGAAGTGCAATCCTCTGGGACAATTGAGACACTGTGTGAAATTTTGTCTTCGTCAGGTAGTCAACGATCCCCAGGTGGAACAGCGCCTACTGCAGCAAAAGATCTTGCACTTTACTCCGTGTACGCGTTATCAGCACTTGTGCAGCCGGATGGTCGCCACTGGGGCGCTTTACCTCCCTTCCCCGTTATGATCCTTGTCTCACCCAACGAGCCTGAAGATCAGGCACTGTCTAATGTGAGGCAACTTTACAAATTGCGAGTCAAAATTCATGGTGAGGTAACCTCGCAATTGTTACGCAATGGATTGCACGAGCTGTTGGCTATTCTTTACGATGAAGTGAAAGTACGTCATGCACGTCACCGAACCGCGTCGGAGGGCGATGAAGGAGAAGATGACCCGGATCAATCTACCATTTCGTGCACTATCAAGATTTTGTTGCACGCATGTCGTTCATCGTCTCCGTTGTCTCGGAAACTTGTCGCTTGCAAATTCCCACCAAACAGGTCTGGGGGACATAAGCCGAACGAGAAGGATGTCATCCAACTTGTGCGATCGATGCTGGGGCCCGGATTTCTACATGAAACGGAACAATGCTTCGTGGTCGATTTTGTCGAAGTGTTGTTGCGCCGACAAGTGTTGACCAAAGCTCAAGTCTGGTCCTGCGCTAAATCTCTTTTCCCGATTTTCAAGGCATCAAACGATACGGGATTGATCGGTTTAATTTCCACATTTTACGCAGATGTAATTGATGGTGGCTTCGTTGACGCATCAGTGATGAATACAACAGACGAGCAAGCCTTCGGGCTCGACGGGGATACACGACAATTATGGGACGCGTTAGTTTATGCCATCCTACCCGAATGTTTTATGGACTCGATCATCCGCCTCTTCAATCACGATTCGTTCTCAACTCTTGCGGATTCGCTTCGAGCTGACAAGCTTCAGATGATAGCCTGCTACAATGTTCGAGCGCAAGGACTTGTAGACGCTGGTGTTGTGTTACTTCTTCGTATGGCAACGAAAGTCATGCAGCGTCAGCACCAAGCATCTTTGACAGATCATGACAGCCAGTCAATCAACGCTTTTGTAGCAGCTTTTGAATCACCACCTTCTTGGACCGTGTTACGGCGTTTAATCGAAACGAGCGGAGACGATCTATTATCGCCATGGGGACTATTCTGCTATCTGAAGCTGATGCGGATGCTTCGCGAGATGCAGTCGGGGAATCCTGCGATTGAAAATCAAATGAATGAGCAGCTTGTACCGTATCTTGTAAATCTTCTCCACGTTCGACATATCGAGTATCTCTTCCGATGGCCAGAGGTTGTTGGGGGTGGAAGTAACGCAGTCAAGGCGTTGATACATGCTATCGTCAAAGTGCTCGGTATTCCGTTCATGCACAGCTTATCCGATGAATTGCTTGTTGCTACTCAAGAGATTTTGTACGACGCACAATGTGTTGAAAAGCTGATCAAGGTGCTTCACTTTGTGTTTACAGCTCGTGATTTCCGAATGGAACCGTCCGTCTTAGAACTGCCCATGAGTTTTCTGTCTCGACTTGTCACCAGCTCTGAGCATTTTGGAAGTCAATTCGTGAGTTCCAATGGTATGATGGTCATCAAGGAATGTGGAATGCTCGCTAGTAATGGCGCTCCATCGCTAATTATCGACACACTACTGATCGTAAGTCAGCTTGCACGAACTTCACAGGACAACTATGCGTGTATTCTCAATTCATCACTTTTACCAGAGCTTCGGGTGGCAGTTACTCATAAAGAAGCTATGGTACGCGCCAAGGCATTGAATTGTGTCGGCAACATGTGCCGCCATTCCACACTATTCTACGAGCACTTTGTGAGTCCCATCGAAAGCCATGAACGAGAGTCAACGTCCAAGTTGCCATCTCCAGTGTTATTGAGCTCCATTCTTGATGCAGTGATTTTGGGGCTATCGGATTCAGATGGGTATGTTCGACGCTTTGCGTGCTTTGCCGTTGGTAACGCGGCATTTCATAACAACCGGCTCTACAGTGCACTTCGACCGTCGTTTGCGTCCCTCATTCGAAATCTTCATGATGATGACGAAAAAACTCGTTCAAACGCGGCTGGTGCACTTGGTAACCTCGTACGCAACTCGGATGAGCTTTGTGGAGAACTCTGTGACCTACACGTACCCTTGGAGCTTTTTGATTTGGCGTTGACGGATCGGTGCACCTCCACCAGGCGCATCATGTTGTTCTCACTGTGCAACTTTTGCAGCTATAGAGAAAGCCTCGCGTTGATCCATCACCACGCACCCGATTTCACGGCTCAGCTCGAACAACTACATGATGACGTCGTGGCGGATGAAGTCTCGAAGAAAAATATTCGGCGCATCCTCGTCAAAGTGAATGCGACGGGTAGATGAATAGAAACCTCGAATGGAAGGTGTGAAGCGGCCATGTTCAACACAACGCGCAAAGCAGGTCGCCCAAATGGCGAATTTGGCGGTTAAGCAAACAACGCTTTTGAGAGATGAGGAAAACCCAACTGGTTGTAAATTTAGATTGTGACTCGTTAGCTGGGGGCCAAGCAGCCGGCAGCTTTGCAAGTATTTGATTCAATAGCGAGTTCCAGCCAGCGAATAACCCATGTGTTCTCGACGAGGAAACTCAGCACCACGAGCATGTGCAGCACGTATCGCGGTCGTCACTGTAGTGGCAATCATCCACTCTTGTCTCTTTATTGGTATATCTCCAGTTTGAAGGAGACATACCGATTTATCGTTGTCGTAGACGGGTTCGAGACTAATCTCAGCGCCGGTGTGGTCTTACAGGGTATGAACAACACCTGATCGCTGATCGGCCAATGGAGATGACCAGTCTTCGCTTTGGCAATACTCGCCCACCCATTCAAGGTAGGGCAAAGCCATCCGTGGGTCCATATTTGTGTGCTCCTTCCACATGGGCGGATTTACGAACCCTGACCATTGTCATGCTGGGTCAATGCTAGGTCGCATGTACATGGGTGTGCATGTAGCTCCTGTGCCCTGCCCCAATGGCATGTACCGCAAGCCGAACAGCGGTGGCTCACTTGGCGAATGTGAGAAATGTCCTCGTGGCGTCTATGGCTCCACTCCCGGTCTCACGTCGTCTGCCTGTACGGCCAAATGCCCCAAGGGTACCTACAACGACCAACTCGGTGCGAAGAGCATCCTGGCTTGCAAGAAATGCCCCGCAGGGGTCTACGGCTCGACGGCGGGGTTGAAAACACGCGCTTGCACGGCTCCGTGTCCGTATGGCAAGTATTCCATGACCCCGGGGCTACAATCCGCGAGCAGTTGCCTGGATTGTCCCGCGTACTACCGCGGCCCCCAGGGCCGTCGTGGGAATAATCCGTTTTACGACACGGACGGTGGGCATCCCTGTGATCGCTACCGAGACGGGAAGAACGTGCCCATGGGTCGCAACGCCTACGAGGCCGCAAATCTTGCCACTTTCCTATCTGCGCCTCGCACCGCGCACGAGGAGATCAATGACAATGTTACCCCGTAACACTATCGGTGACTGTCATCAAGCGTATCCCCGACAGAGGGCTGGGCGACATCCATCATCCAATGATTTTTTCAATATGGCCCCATGGAAATCATCATTCGATAGCGGAGATGACGATCCACCGATTGATGATCTGCTTTGCTTGAAGTTGTATATATATATAACTTCAAGCAAAGCAGATCATCAATCGGTATATATACTGTATGCGCTTTTGAATTCATGACTTTGAAAAGTACTTATCTTAAAATTAACGTTAGGGAAGGCGTTTTTACCGTAACCAGAACGAAAAATTCATATTCAAAGTACATACCGGTAACCACACGTCCATCAATTTGCCGCCAAGAAAACCACTCAAAAAAACGTTCGAATGGCAGTCTCGACTTGTACCTGGTTTTGGCACTGTGAAAGGTCGGTCCGAGATACCTAATGCGATCATCACGAAGCGGCGGATGGATGGAAGGAAGAGTGAGCGGATGGATCTCTCTCTCTCTCTCTCTCCCTCCATGCACGCCGCTAGCAGACGCTAGCTCCCAGCAGCATACAACTACCAGCAGGCCCCATGCCGTGCTGCACGCGATCTGATCGCCTCGCTCCGCATCATTCGCCCGCGCCAGTCCAAGCCCAAGCCGCCGCCACAGACACTACCAGAGCGCGCATGGCGCTGCAGATTGCGAGCCACGCACACGATGCCACAGCCCTGCATTCAAGGAGGACACGGTGGTGGCAGCGTCGATGGTGCCCACCCAGCGCGCTCTTGCGGCTGCTCTGGCTCGTCGTGCTGCTGCTAGGCGGCGACCACCGTGTCCTTCCTCCAGCCCACGCGCAGGCCACGCTCTTCACGCCACAGGATGTCCCCGGTCCACCCGAGCGCGTCTACGTCTCGGCGCTGGATGATTCGGCCATGCGCGTGCAGTTCCTGCCACCGGCGCGCACCATGGCCGAGGGCAGCCACGGTGCCCCCGTGCTGGGGTACAAGGTGGAGGTGGCGCGCCGTGTGCACGACGTGCAGCGCTTCACGGTCTCCGCCAACGGGCCCATCACGGACGGGTCCTACACGCTCACGTTTGCGAATGCGCGAGGCACGGGCACCACGCGCTGTTTGCCCTGGAACGCCAGTGAGATCGCGTTTGAGATGGCGCTCGAGGAACTGCTTCACGTGGATAGCGTGAGCGTGTCACGGTCCGGGTACAACGCGATGAGTTATGGGTACGAGTACACGGTGGTCTTTGACGGCCGGTACCTTGTCGTGGGCGCTCAACCCAATGTATTGGTCGGCTCACAGGCTGGCTGCCGGCCCACGAGGCCATTGAACCGTGTGCTCACGCTGCTTGGGTCGCATGTCACCGTGGGGGTGCCAGGGTATGAGCCCGAAGTCTGGGAACTCTCGACGACTTCGTCCTCGGCCAATCACGGCGACGTGATTGGTGGCGCCTTTGATCTCTCGATTGGTTTCCAGGGTGAGTGGGTGGACACGGGCGTCACGGCGAGTATCCAGGCTGGTGGCCGCGTGGCCATTACGTCAGCGGCCATGCTGGGGCGTGTCAATCGCGGTGATACCGTGCGGATTGGTGCCGCCACTTCTTTCACTGTGCATGCCACGGCACGGTTCACGGATACGGAGCTACCCCTGGATGCCTACCATATCCGGGGCGTCACTAATGCCGCCATTTACCTGCGTGACACCTCGTTGGGCGATGTCGCGGTCCTCTCCGGCTCCAATACAGTCAGCACCGTGAATGATCTTCGTGCCCTGGTCGCCGTGAATGAGCATATTCAATTGGGAAGCTATGAATTCAAAGTGACGGCACTGACTGCTACGTCACTAACCGTGGACAAGATCGCCATTGATGGACCCAGTGCCTGGCCTGACGCCAGTCAAGCGCATCTCACAGCCTACCGACGTCGCAAGGTGCGCGTGACTGCGCATGCCGATGCTCAAGAGCTCAAGCGAGCGCTGGATTTGCTGCCCGGTGTCGGTGTCGTTGCCGTGTCTCGTGTCGGCCCCACACGGTCACAGGGGTTTCGCTGGCAGATCACGTTCCTCTCACTTGGTGGTCACATGAAATGCCCCACATCACCGTGTCTGCATGCCGATACCGTCACGGGGACACAGACCCCGTTCACGGACGCGTACGGGTTACCCTGTGCCAGCTGCCATCTTGACGTCGCGCTGCTCACGGACGACTCGAACAATCTTCTACCGGGTGTCGCTGGGGAGTATGACGAGACCGCGATCGTGGCCACGCGTGAGGTGGGTGGCGTTGTGGATGAAGAGCAAACGATCACGGTCACCTCGACCGTGAACGATCTGTATGGCACGTTTGCCGTGAATTTTCAACACACGTTTGCCGAGACGAGTGGCGCCATCATCAACTGCGACGACACGGCCATGGACATGCAGACCAAACTGCAGGCATTGCCCACGGTGGGGCGAGTGCTGGTCACACGTGTTACCCACAATGGCTCGTTGGCGTCACCCTCATTGTCACCATCATCGTCACCGACGTACGGGTACACGTGGACCGTCACGTTTGTAACCAATATGGGCGATCAACCCATGTTCCTGCTGGATGCGCAGGAATTGGTCAGCACTGGCACGATCCATGCCGTCGCGATGGAGGCCGTCAAGGGTGTGGACTCGGCCTTTGAGGCCATCGTGGATGGACTGGAGCCACATGCCGACTACTACGTGCGCGCATTTGCCAAGAATATCAATGGATATGGCCTGGGCACAGACCTAATCCAGCAATACGGCGGTGGTGTGCTGCCCTTATCCACAGCGATTGCCAGTGCGCCGGGCGTCGTGGGTATCATCGGTACCTGGCCCATCTCGGGCACCCAGTTGGGCATCCGCTTTGCACCACCAGATGCGCATGGTGCCGAGATCACCAAGTATGTCTTTGAATATGCAATGGGCGGTGTTGACAGCTTTGGCGACCCAGCCATCAAGAAAATACGCATCACCAGTGAGCTCGCCAACGATGTGGCCGGCACATTCCGCTTGCAATACGGTGATGCACTCACGCCACTGTTGGTGCTTCATACTACGGCCTTGGATCTCATGGCTGCCCTGCGTCAGCTACCCAGTCTGCGGCCAGTCGTGGTGTCACGGGCAACGTATGTGCTCGTGGGCTCGCCCACACACTGCGTCACGAGCCTTCTCGCGAACAAGAATACACTGACCACGACGTTCCTCTCGACGGCGCAACGCCAACTACTGGTGGGAGGTGCACGGATTGCTGTGGGCTCGGATACATTTACCGTCTTGCGTGTGCTTAGCAGTGCGTTGAGTGAAACAACAGCGACGATCGAGGTTCACCCTGACCATGGGGTGGCCGATTTCACGGCCACACGCTCGCTAGTAGTGCTGGATGCAACGGGGAGTGTCATGGGTCCACACGGGTATGAATGGACACTCACGTTCCGAAATGAGGCCGACCAGATATCACACGCGGGCTACCCGGGCTTGCAATTTGTTCCAGCGTTGACCTCGATCGAGCACTTTGGCGCCAGTCTTGACGCGGCCAATTACGGTATCACCGATGTACAGGTGGCGTCACCCGTGGTCCATCGTGGCTCGTTTGAGGTAAGCACGGATGATGCGACGTGTGACACGTACTTGATTGGTGCACCGTCCTCGGATCAGGTCCTCCAGCTCATGGCATCGACGACGATCACAGACGGCGCGTTCCAGCTGCAACTCGGGGAGGAAGTCACCGCCTGCATTGCCACGGGCACACTGCATGCCGCTACTTTCAAGAGCAATGTGCAGGCCAGTCTCCTGGCGTTGCCATCGATTCATCAAGCGCGTGTGAGTGAAGAGAGAGCGTTTCGATTGCTCTTGATATCGGGGAGTAGCACCTCACGGGTCACAGCATACGCGGCGACACCAAAGAAGCTCACGGTGACGGCCTTGACGAGTGCACAGGCCGATGCCCTGCGTCGCCATGCAGTGATCCAGGTCAGTCGCAATCCCAACGATGCCACGCGCCACGCCTGTGAATTCACGTTATCCGCATCCACGGCAGCGGGTGATACCGAGATCTTCGTCACCGATACGGCATTGCCACCGTGTGGAGAGTTTTCAGGCGAGAGTCGCGCGATCCGTATGCTAGATGCGCCGGCACTCAAGATTCGCTTGTCGGGGCGATACCCGACGGGTTTCTGGCCCACGTTAAAGGTTGTACCTGCCGCCTTTGGTGATGGAGCAACCTGTACGGCATGGGAACCCGCCGGTGTGGTCCGTGTGTACAGTGAGATCCACACGGTCAAGTACGAAGGTACGTGTGTGTCCGGCCATCGTGGCACACAAACCATTCTCGCCGATGCGCAGTCGGCCATCGGTGGCTTCTTCACATTGTCCTACTTGGGTCGAGAAACACCTTCACTGGCTTTTCAAACCACGACGGCCGAACACGTGCGTGACGCGCTCATGCACTTACTGGATGATGGTGATGGCCGTTCCGAGGCACCAGTCGCCGTGACCGAGACAAAGTATGGCTCCCACGGCAAGGCATGGCGCATCACGTTCTTATCCATGGACGCCAGTGAGGACACGCTCTTTATCAAGCATTCGTATCTCACCGGTCAAGACGTATCCATTAGCGTCTACCCGACGGTTGAAATCCAATCGCATGCGCTTCGTGACGATATCACGGGCACGTTTCGAATCTCCTTTGCCGGTGTCAGTACGGAACGAATCGCGCACACGGCTACCCACGCCAAAGTCGCGCAAGAGCTGCAAAAGCTGACCGCGGTAGCATCCATCGTCGCGTTGGGCGAAACCGGTGACGTGGGCGTGTCACCGCTCACGCTACTTGCGGCTGCGACCTCGAACAGCGCTATGCTTACGAATCTTCAGCTACCCAATGGTGACGTGATTGACGCCACACTCTTCCTCGCCGTTCGTGAGATGGTCATTATTGACGACAAGACGTATTGGATTCAATCCCTCAGTGCGGACGAACTGGTTTTGACGGCGAGTTTTACAGGAACCACGGGAACGGTGACTCTGCTTGCCGGTTCATTTACACGATCCATTGCCGCCTTACCGGGCCACGTGAGTATTCCTCGCTTGATGCGTGTCATCACGGCAACACCTGGTAGTAAAGTGTTTGAACTTCCACTTGGGCATGGGTACACCAGCAATGATGTCTTCTTTGTGGGCGGTACCAGGTTTTCCGTTGACACGGTGGCCGATGGGTCCGTGGTGAGCATCGTCACGGCGTATGAGACATATGCAGGGGACACGATCGTGGCTTCCGTTCCAGAGGTCTACGTGTTTGACAACAAACTGCGAACCACGAGTGATCTCTCCACTCATCTCTCTGTCGGCGATGAGCTCTGGCTCCCCGTCATCTCTTCTTCTTCTTCTTCGGTATCCACAGCGCGTTCAGATGATGCCACACTGAGAAATGCTGTGCAAAACCCAATGATCAAATACACCGTCTCCGCCGCACCCACCTCGCAGTACGTCCCCGTGAGCGGTTTGTTTTCGGATAGCATCATCGCTGCCACTGCGTTCCACGTCGGGTATGGCCGCACGTGGACGCTCGTGTTTCGCTCGTACCTCGACAGTCTGGAGACGATTGACGCCATCCCCGACATGGATTGGCGAGGCACAGCCGCACGACTGGGCGCCTACCCACCGCAGGCGCTTGCCAGTCACACCTTCACGGTGGGGAATCCGCGTGTCTGTCAGACTGTGCTCCTTGAAGCGGTTAGCGCCAGTGATGTCGGTGCCGCGGCAACGTATACGTTGGCATTTGGTGACGATGTGACCAATCCAATGCCCTGGACGGCCACGAGTGACGAGATCAAGACGAAACTGGAGCTGCTGGATAGCGTGGACGGAGTCAGCGTCGTCTCCGTGGCGCATGACCACGGGTTTCTGCATACGATTGATTTCTGGGGCATGTACACGGTTAAGACGCTGCCCACTTTGGTTGGAACAGTGACAGCGGCGACCGACGTTAGCAAGTGCTCGGTACTCGTGCGTCGCACCTCTTCCAGTGATGTTGATGCCAGTGACGTGGCGACCACGAAGCGTGACCACTTGATCTTGAAGAATAGTGATACGCTCGCGTTTCGCCTGTTTGCCGTGAACGAGAAAGGAATCAGCGATGCCCCCACGCTCTTCCATGCCGAGACATCAACCAAATCGGTCATCCCCACGCCACCCACCAGTGTCTCGCTGGGTGAGTACCATGGCGCCACGTGGTTATCCGTGCATTACCTCGCACCCGTGTATTCCGGTGGCGCTGAGATCACGATGTATCGCTTGGAATGGGATTCGTCCCCGACCTTTGACAGCACTAGTAGTGATTATGGTGTAGCCACGATTCAGAAGAAAATGGAAGTGCAGCAGGTGGTGACACAATACCGAAGCGATTCCACACGTGGTGGATTTTTCACGTTATCGTGGGGAGGACGCACCACTGCCTTACTTCCATACGATTGCTCGGCCGCTGCCATGAGTGACGCGCTGGCGATTCTCACCGATACAGCTAATATTGCCGTGGATCCTGTCAAAGTGTTGCGCACACAAGCTGGCTGGGGGTATTCATGGAAAATCACGTTCCTGCACACGCCGGGGGATCTGGCGCTGCTGGTCGCGGATGGATCGCAGATCTCGGGTGATTTCCCACAAATCATCGTCAAAGAAGTAGTCAAGGGCGTCTCCGACCTCGCGATTGGCGACTTTACCTATGAAGTGCAAGACGTGTACACGGATGCAGCCTCGGTCGTTGGTGGAACGTTTATGCTTTCATTTGAAGGGAACCCCACGCCTTTGATCTCAGTGGATGCCTCGGCATTAGAAATGCAAGACGCGCTGCAAAGCACCACCAGCTTGTATTCCATCAAGGTGTCTCGCACGTGGCGCAATCAGGTCTTGAACTTGGCCGTATGGTCCGTCACGTTTGCCTACCTGCGTGGTGATGAAATGGTGGGTGCTGGAAACATTTTCACGATACAGGTAAAGTCCACGGCATCCCTCACGGGTGCGGCGGCGAGGGTCAAAGTGGCCAACAAGATCATCGGCTCGGACCCGTTCCAGTACACACTAACGGGCTTACGTCGTGGCGTGACGTACTATATGCATGTCATGGCCTACAATGCCGAGGGCTTTGGTTCTTCGACATCACCGTTGTCACGGGCGACCACCTGTGCGCAGCCAGAGCCATCGGCCTCGGTCATGGCCTCGGTTGTGGATGGCACGACCTTGGCTGTGGAATGGAGCGCGCCAGAGCATGCGGAGGGAAGCAGTAGCGTGTGTGCGATCGATAGGTACAAGGTGGAATGGTATCGAACTGAAGGCATCCGTGAAATGCAAACCATCACCACCTCTGCAAGCCAGGGTGTGCCCGAGGTGCAGCGTCTAGTGTCACGTGCCAATTCACAGAGTCTGAGTGGGTTTTTCAAGTTGTCGTTCCGCGGTGAAACGACCGAGAACCTGGCCTGGAATGCACCAGCTTCTGGCACGCACTCGATCAAGGAACGGCTTGAACGATTGGCAGCTGTTGGAACAATCGACGTGACACGACAAGAATCCGTGCGTGTGGTTGATGGACTCATGGTGACAACGGCCGGTGACACGGTAACGGTGGACTCGGTCTTGTCCAGCGTCTCGCTTCCATCCACGGGGCTAGCGATTGGGGACATGGTGCAAATCCTGGATGTAGCCTACACGATTGCGACCATGCCCGCCGGCGACACGACGTTCACTGTGGCTGAGGTGGGTACGCTGCCTACGACGGCCATCTCGGTTCCCATCTTCTGGTCCTCATACGGCTACGATTGGAGAATCACGTTCCAGGGCGGCCATGTAGGACCACAAGAACAGATCAAGGTGATTCCCAGTGACTCGTGGGCGGGTGATAACCCCGGGATTTTCGTGGAAACGTTTCAAAGAGGACTGCAACCAATCAGTGGTGCCTTTCGAGTCTCATTCGCGAACGACGGTGTCGCGCAAACCACTCAGCCACTCCCGTTTGATATCTCAGCGTCTGCGTTACGGGATGCACTGGAGAACCTGGTCACGATGGGTGCGGTGGAAGTGACGCGCTCTGTCAATGGGTATGGATTTAATTGGCAGGTCACGTTCCTGACCGATGTGAAAAACGACATTTCGTTGCTAAGCGTGGATGGAACGGAGCTGCATGGACCGAATGTTGGTATCTCCTCTGCGATTATTCGCATTGGTTCACAGCCAACGTACTATGGGGAACACGTACATGGAGCCACCGGACCAGCGGCGATTGTTACCATGCCCGGATCCTTGCGCTATGTACTATCGGGGCTAACCACTGGTCGGGGTTATGCCATTCGTGTGCGAGCGCATAACCAAGAAGGGTACGGAGCAGCTGGGTACATCTCGCCTGCCTTCCAGACACCGCGCACGATCCCATCCACGCCCACGCAGGTTGACTTGCTCGTGCTTTCCAGTCGACTACTGAAGCTGCGCTGGATGCCGCCCACGAGTGACGGCGGCTCGCAGATCACGGCGTATCGGGTGCAATGGGACAAGAGTGACGTCTTCGCCAACGTGGATTCACCGAATTACGACGGCAATGTCGTCATGAACGTGGTGGCATCGGCCACGGCGCCGCTGTACTTTAACTTGCCCATCCTTGAGGCGGCTGGTGCGGTGACGCCGCCGTATTACGCGCGCGTGATGGCGATCAATGACCAGGGGCAGGGCATAGCCGCAACATCGACACCGATCATGGCACAGCCCATGGACCGTACACCGGGGCAACCCGAGCAAGCCACGGCCACGGTGCTCTCCAACTATGCGATTCTCGTGGAATGGGCGCCTTCCTCCATTCAAAAGCCATACTACGGAGGCGATGGTGGCTTGCCCATTACGCAATACATGGTGGAATGGGATCCGTCGGTGGATTTTGACTCGCCGGCTTCGTTTGCGTTGGTCGCTGGTGCCACTACTTCGTACCTCATTGGCGGGGATGACCCCATTACGGGCGTACGCTCGGATGTCTTGATCGCTGGCACCATGTACAGCATTCGCGTGACCGCGTTCAATGCACAAGGAGCCGGTACCCCTCGTGCTACATCACCTGCCCAGATCCTGGCGGCCAACCAGTTGCCGTCTGTTCCTCGTCATCTTGCGCTAACAGTCATCCCAGCGACATCCATCCATGCGCAATGGGATAATCCATTGTATGACGGCGGTGAAAGCATGAAAAGCTACGAGATTGAATGGGACGAAGAGAATGATTTCACGAGTGGACAGAGCGCACGCATATCGATCCCGATCGTGAGGGAGATGCAGGCTGTCACCGTGAGTACCAATGTCGTCAATGAAGAACAACTCATTGATGCCACCGTGGAAGTCGTGAACGAAGTACAGGTCGTGCGCTCAAGCTTTACAGGTGTTGATGAAGTGCAGACCATTACGACGACCAACCAGGCCGTGGAAGATGAAGTGCAGAGCGTGACGACCACGGCCACGGATCGGAATGAAGTGCAAGTGCTGTACCTGACCGCGGATGACATCAATGAAGTGCAGGCCATCCGCTCAACGATCGCCACTGAGGTGCTGGAGGTGCAAACGATTCAAGTCGGGGTGTCGCGTCAAAGTGAGGTGCAAACGCTGACGCTCACGATCACGGGTGCCGGTGGCGCTGACGCGAATCGTGCCAACATTGGTGGTACGCTGTTCCTCTCGTTTGATAACACGGCCTGCACATTCTGCACACAGACCAAGGGGTACGCGACCACGGGCAATCTAATTGCCTCACTCACTACGGTGGATGACACCAATGCCGCGCTCACCGTGAAGAATGCACTGGATGCACTGAGTAATATTGATTCCGTCACTGTGTCACGCACCACGCCCGACAGTGCCGTGGATGTTCAATACGTGTATTCCATCACGTTTGCTGGGCTCGGTGTAGCCGGTGACGTACCCACGCTGGGTGTCACCAGTACGATCACGTACAATGGCGCTGCGGTGGGGGGCATCCCCACCGTGGCCACGCAGACCGTCCAGGGCGGTGAAGTTACGTTCCATACCGACTCGGTCTTTACCGTCACGCATACCTGTGAGGCGTATTCGGATCCAGCGGCGATCACGACGTTTAGTTCGGCGTGCACCCCGGCCACGACCATCTGTGCCGCATGTGTGAGTTCGTTTGATAGTAGCGCGCTGACGCTGACGATCACGGGGGTCAACCTCGTGGGGACCGTATTGGTGGGGGATCGCCTCGTAGTGGGGCCCTGTGTAGTGGAGGCGGCCACGGTCACGGCCACAAGCATCACGATCGTCAACGACATTGGTGTGGGGACGCGGTGCAGTCCGCTTTCGGGTGGAACATGGGCATTGTACCGGGCCGTGCAGCAATCCACGGCCATTGCCCTGAAAACGGGCGCCACGATCCTGTCGTCGGCCAGTGTGGTCAACAATGCACTCAACTCCTTGGTCACCTCTGTGAGTGTGGTGCAGGAAATCTCCGTAACCAATGCCTTTGTGGGTGTTCTCTATCATGTCACGTTCTTGGATCGGTCCGGAACACTACCGTTATTGGAATGTGACGCCACCAACATGGGGGTCTCCACGGGTGCTACCAAGGTCTGTGCCGTGACCAGACCGACAATTGGTAGCATGATCTACGGCACGTTCACGGTCTCGTTGGCCAGGGAGTCCGATGGCACCGTGGTCACGACGCCCTCGATTGCCTGGGACGCCTCGGCGGCAACGATGAAGGCGACGATGGAGGCCATGGTCAGTGGGGACACGGGTGAGCAGGTATTTGGTACCGTGGCGGTGACTCGGGCTGTGTTTGCACCCACGGCCCATAAATGGTCGGGTGGGTTCACGTGGGTCATCGAGTTTACGAGCCGGGGCTGGGATATCCCCAAGATGAGTGTCACGACGACGAATCTACGCAACGTCGATGGCACGGCGACGGCACCATCCGTGGCCGTGGAAGACGCGTCCTCGGCCCCGTTGTCCCCCTACGCTGGCTCGGTCAACGGCAACCAAATCGATGGTCAGATCACGTTCACGTTCAATGGCGGCACGACCGAGCCCTGCCTCTTGGGTACCCACACGGATGATACGACAGCGATTCACGCCGAGGTGGAGGACTCCCTTTTGCAGGCGTTCCTGGTCGCACAGCTGCCCGATAAGATCCCCAGCATTCACGTCATGCGCTCCGCCGTGAACCAGGCTCGTGGGTTTACGTGGACGTTCACGTTCTCGGACAAGGCAAATGGAGGCGATGTACCCATGCTTTCCGTGACCTCGGTGCTCTCTGGTGTGCGTGCCGCGACCAAGGTGGACGAGCTCGTCAAGGGCAATCAGCTTAGCGGTACGTTCCAGCTGTCGTGCCATGGCGAAACCACGGGGCCCATTCTGTTTTCTGCCGATGCCTCCGTGGTGCAGGCGCAACTCAATAGCCTGGCGTCCATTAAGCCGTCCAGTGTAGCCGTGACACGCGTGGGCCCGAGTATCACGGAGGCCTCCCAGGTATTGAGTTATACGTGGTTGATCACGTTCCGGTCGTCCACCTGGGCCGACCCAACAAGCGATCACTCGAGCGGGATCACGGGGAATTGGTTTGGGGCACGCGCCAAATGGGAGGATGTCTGGGAAACAGGGTATTCCAAGGCCTGGGGGCGTCACGTTGGGCCCATGGCCACCAATGGCTTCGCCATTTCCTGCCTCGACGATGGGCTCTCCACCACGGCCTTTGACGACAGTCAGGACTGCGTCACCAACGTGGAACATGTCGGGAAGGGCCCCATCAAGGGCTCGTTTGCTATCACGTTGGATTCCTCCACGTCTCCATTCATGTCGGTGCAGCAAGTTGTCACCAGTGGTGCCATCGCGCACAACGCCTGGGCTACGAAGGAGCAAAGTGGCGCCATGGGTACTTCTGTGGAGGAGATCCTCGAAGCCATGGCCAACGTGGGGGATGTACAAGTCTCCCGTAGCGCGGTGGACCCCACGAATGGCGGCTACACCTGGACGGTCACGTTTTTGCGGGACGCGAATGGACCCTGCGACCAAGAGGAGGATATCACACCCACGACCGATGGCGATGTCGTGGTGGCGTCTGGAACCAGCGGCTCCCGTTGCAATTCACCGGGTGACGTGCCCGCCATGGTCCCCGTGACCGCTGGTTTATCGGGTTCTTCTCCGTCCGCGACCGTGGCGCCCATCCACGATGGCCGCATCCTGCGTGGAGACTTTACCTTGTTTCAGGTCACGGACGACCCTGGCTTTGGCGCACGGTATTTCGTGACAATCATCTGCACCAATGGTGGCGCCCCCCCGTGCAATCCGATTGAAAGCTTTGCGATCGCGCCGGGCAGTGATGGCCTGGCCAACCATCTTGTCGCGGGTGATCGCTTCACGGTCGGTGCACACAGTACGTGTATCTACACAGCGCTGGCGGTAACCTCGACGACGATACAAGTTAAGGACGACGTCGTGACGTGCGCCAGCATGGTGGCCGGTATGACCAACACCGCCATTAGTGTCTACCCACGGATGCCCTGGAATGCCGATGCTTCCCTGGTGAAGCGTGTGCTCGAGGCCTCGAGTGATCAAGCCGATGAGCACGGCGTGTGGGCCAATGGCCGCAAGGTATTGGTGACACGCACCATTCACGGCAAGTATGGGGAAGTGTCCTGGCGAGTACAATTCATCTCCAATCCAGGCTTTACACCGCCCGGCGCGGGTAATATCGCCACCATCACTACCTTGTTTGCACCCGAGCCACCGTCACTCACGGGTGTGGAGGTGGGTGTCACACAGGTTACACCCGGTTCCATTGGGTTATCCGACTCCTTCCTCGTGGATTTCCATTCCACGGTGGGGCCACGCGCGATTCGCTTTGATGAAAGCGCCGAGCGTCTGCAGCGCAAACTCAACGAGATGAACACGATCGGGTCCGTGACCGTAAAAAAGTTTCAATACCCCTCCACGGACACGGGCTGTATGGATACATCCTGCTCCGGTGGGTGGGACGATCAAGCCGTCGCGTTTCCGGGCACTCGTGGTGGGTATCGTTGGCGAGTTCGCTTCATGGAGGTCACTGGCGAGTATGGTGGGCTCACGTTCCCGTCGGGCAGCGGCAACGTTGGGCCCCTCGCGGTCACGACGGGTACGCTGCAGGGTAACCAACGTGCCATCGACGTAACCACGAGTCGCACCGGATCGGCCCCGCTTCTGGGTGAGTTTGTGCTGTCCACGAGCAAGACATCGACCCCGGAGCTGTCGTACGCAGCCACGGCCGACTCGATCAAGCAAAGCATCGAGGCCATGCACATGTTTGGTGATGTTGATGTCACACGGGATCTCCTGCTGATGCAACAGATCCCGGATGCCGTCGCCACGGTCTTCCACGATGGCATCACGGCTACGATCTCGGGTATTGACGATATTCGACAATACCTGGCGCCGGGGGATATGGTACGGTTTGGGCCCGTTTCGGCCAACAACCTCGTGGGCACAAATGGGGATGCACCCATTACAGGGGTGCTGGCTAGTTCCATCGTCACGTTGCATGCGCTTTCACCCATCGTTGCGGCTAGCCCAGTCGTGACCAAGCTCTTGTTTCCAGACATGCAGCTGCGACTGGATGGACGCGTCTACAACGTGCATCGCTCCGGACGTGAGGTGCAAACACTGACTGTGTCACGCCTGACCACTGGATGGGTGGAGAATGAAGTGCAGGGCTTCTTTAAGCTCACGATGAGACGTGGCGGTGTATCGGTGACGACGGCCACGTGTCTCGCATTCAATGCCGATGCCGTCGCCGTGGAAACGGCGCTGCAGACGCTGCTGCAAACCCTTGCAACGACCTTGAACGATGGCTCACTAGCGGTCGCGGGTGATATCAAGGTGACCCGTGCGGCCAACGCGGAGCTCACTACCGCGGATGGATCACGGAAGGGGTATGTGCATTCGATCTATTTCCTTGGTGATATCGTGTCGGGTGATGTCGCCACGTTGATGGCCGATACCTCGACCTGCACGGCCATCGCCAGCGCAACTGCCGAGATCTCGGTGCGTCGTCACGGTGGGCAGATTGCGCATCAACGGCTCTCGTTAGCGACTGACTCGGGTGTGGTCGTTGACCCCACGGGGTATTTCAAACTCGCGTTGAATGGGCGTACGACCCAGTGCTTGGGGTGGGGAATCTCGGCCAATGCGCTAGAGACCGAGCTCAAAAACACGCTACTCACGGGCAATGTATTGGTGGCACGACGAGGCAGTGGACAGTCCGTGACGGAGCTGCAACGCCTTCGCATGACGGCCAATGCCGCCGTCACCACGTCGGGCACGGGGCTCTTTCGACTGGCGCTTACCGTGGATGGCGAGACGGCCTGGACCTCGTGCCTCGCGTATGGAGTCACGGCTGAGACCATGGCTGCAGCAATCAATGGCATGAGCCATATCACCTCCTCTGTCGCGCAGGTGAGCGTGACCCGTGACGGTGACGGCTCCACGTCATGGGGGTACGGATATGAATATCGCATCGCCTTTGATGGGCCCATCTCGGGTGGGTACTCCAAGGTCATGGGCAATATCCACCCATTGGAGGTGGTCAACATTGGGCAAAGTCCCTGTGCACCCGTGGTTGGTGGCGAGCCGGCGTTAATCCTCGAGACCGTGCGCCAGGGCCACGCGGGGTACATGTACGATGTCTTCTTCTTGGACTACCTCTCGGCCGCGCCACCCAATACCGCCTACACAGCAACGCTCTCGATTCAGCATGAAGGCAACGGTGGCGTATGCACCAGTGGGTGGAGCCACACGGGCGGCAGTGTACGCAAGGCATGGGTCGATATGCTCGCGCTGGGCGGCAGCGCTGAAGTGCAAAGCCTCACGATTAAGGACGAACAGGCCGTGATTGACCCAGCCACCTCGTACAAGCTATCATTTGGTGGAACGACCACTGCTTCTTGTTTGGCCTACAATGCCGATGCCTCGGCTCTGGAAAGTGCATTGAATCTGCTGGCCGCCATAGGCTCAGGTGGCGTGCTCGTGTCTCGGGACCAGCACCCTGTGCGATCTCCGAATGGGTTCATCTATCTCATCACGTTTGTTGGGGAACTGACGACGGGGAATGTGCCACGACTGGGACTTGTCCTGAACGATGCCAGTTGTCACGCGTTTGCCAGCACCTCGAGTGTGACCGTGATGGAGGTCTTGCCCGGTGGACGAGATGCCGGTGAGTTTGTCACGACGGAGCTCTATGCTGGTGAATCCCCCGGTCCACATCCAGCGTATAGTGTCGCCCAAGTGTTTACCGTCATGCCGGAACAAATCACGGTGCAGCAGTTGATTGTGAGCAACGCCGCCAACGATATCGCCAGTAATGCCGTCTACACGCTCACGGTATTGGGTGTGACTACGTCCAGTATTGCCTGGGATGCCAGTGAGGATGACCTGGAGGCGGCACTCACCGTGGTGGGCGTCACGGAGGGGGATATCGTGGCGACCCGGCGTCTGGATGCCGCACTGGCACCGCATGGGTTTGTCTACACCATCTACTTTCGTGGGGATACCGTCAGTGGATTAATCGCGACGCTCGCCGTGGCCTCCAAGACGGGCTTCAACAGCGGCGACGTCGTTCCATCACGCCTCACCGCTGGTGTCGACGGCGTGGTCCCGTTCCGATCCACGGCCATCCCGCTGGCAAAGCCCCTGGATGCCACCACGCCCTCGAAGTTCCTAGCCTCGGATGCCTCCCTCAGCGTGTTTAAGGTCAACGGCTTCCTCTGGACCATCAAGTTTAAATCCATGATCGGTAATCTGGCCGCGTTAACCACACAGACCAATGCCCTCACGGGTGGGGACGTGACCGTGGTGGATGACTTTGTGGCCGGCTCGGCCTCCAACAGCGTCGTCCTCACCTCGCTTTTGCCCGGGATCAAGTATTTCGTTCGCGTCGCGGCCTCCTCCGACATGGGCGTGGGGCAGTTCACGGCACCAGTGTCAGCGACCCCCAGTGGACATGCCAGTGCCGTGCAAGCCATCTCCGCGGGTGCCGCACTCTTTGTGCGAGAAGTGCAAGAGGTTCGTGTGGCGGCCACGCATGTCACAGAAGTGCAGACCATCACCACGTCCGCGGCCCCGATCGCGGAGGTGCAGATCCTGCGCACCACTGCGGCGGCTGAGCTTTGCTTTGATGGCCATTGCGTCCTTGGTGGCCTGGCGCTTCGCGTGCCCACGATCCAGACCATTACGGTATCAGCGCTGAGCCCCATCACGGCCGGTACGTTTGCGATCCGCTTTGTGCGGTACCAGGGTGATGGCGCGGGTGGTTTCACGGCCGTCGGTACGCAGTTCGTGACAGACCCCATGGCATGGGATGCGTCACCCGATGTTGTGCAGGACAAGCTGAGTGCGCTCAGTGCATTGACGGCCAATGACCTCGTGGTGACTCGAGACGGCGATGGCTCATCGGCCTTTGCGTATGGGTATACCTTCTCGATCACGTTTGTGGGCAATGATGTGGCGGGCGAAACCGAGCCAATGGAGGTGCTCGACTCGACTACGGGCTGTGCGGCCTGTACAGCGTTTGCGACGACGGGAAATGTCGCGCATACGCTCACGGTGCATATGAACACGCAGACGGCGATGGGTACGGACACGATGATTCAGCAGGTGATTATCCGTGCCAGCAAACCACTCTATGCTGGCTCGTACCAGCTCAGCTTGACCCATTTGGGCGCCACTGTGACCTCCAGTACCTGTGTTCAGTTTGACGCCCTTGCACGAAGCGAGGATGGCGAGGATATCCGAACGATGGAGGCGATTCTGTTGTCCATGAGCAACATTGACCACGTCTACGTGACCCGCACCATGGATGACACGTTGGCGCCCAATGGATTCATCTATCATGTCTTCTTCTACGGCAATGGGGTGCGAGACATTGCCCAGGCCATGACCTGGACGCCCTGTGTGGCGTTCCAGACCCAGGAGAACAATGCACTCACGGCCTCGGGTGTGAATGGCGACGTGGCCATCTCGATCCTTGACCCTGGCCAGTTCAACACTCTCGACACGTTCGTGGATGCCGCTGAGGCCACAGCCAGTCAACTGGAGACCGACCTGGGTCGCCTCCCGCTGTGGGGACCTGTAATCGTTACACGCTCGCTGGTGGACAGGCAGGGCGGGTTTGTATGGACCATCGCGTTTGAGGATGCCCAGGGCGATCTGCCGCAGTTTATCTGTGGCGTGGATACCGCATTCCAAACCAGTATGGCCACCTATGGCGCACGCTGTGAGACGTCGACGCTCACGCATGGGAATGCCTTGAGTGGCTCGTTCGTGGTGGATTCCTCACCGGCGATCGCGTTTGATGCCAGTGCGACGGCCATGAAGCAGGCGCTGGAGGCCATGGTCTGGGTCGGGACCGTCCAGGTGGAGCGCAGCGTGGCGACGCCCCAGATGGGGTTTACGTGGACAATTACGTTTTTGGACTACGTCGGGGATGTGCCGACGTTACTGGCCACGAGCTCACTCGTGGGGACAGGGAGTGAGATCGTGGTGACCGAGGTTCGTAAGGGGAATCAGCTGGAAGGTGGCTTTACGTTGGCGTACCGTGGCGAAATGACGGAACGTATTGCCACGAATGCACCAGCTACCAGTGTGGAGTCCATGGCCGACGGCTCCTCCATGCAGGAAAAGCTCGAGGCATTGGCGCTTGTCGGTGCCGTGCGGGTGACACGGTCCACGATGGACCGAGAAGGTGGATACGCTTGGCAAATCACGTTTTTGGATGACCGTCTCAATGTCGGGGACCTCCCCTTGCTGCAGGCCAGTACCCAACTCGATGGCCTCACGATATTGACTGGGGTGGGCGCCGTGGTGGCCACGCGTGAGGTGGTCAAGGGTGCCAACGCCGTGGGGCATCAGCTGTGGCTTTCGTTCACACCACCCGAGACGGACAATGGCAGCCCCATCCATTCGTACCGTGTACGGTGGGATACCTCGGCGCAGTTCACGGCCAATCCAGGTGACGCCACGCTGGCCGACCCGGCCACGCTCTTCCAGGTGCAACACGTCACCACTGGCGCGCCCAGTATTGCCTGGTCCAGTCTGCGTGGCAGTGACCCCGTGCAAGAGATTCAGGCAATCACGTTTGGTACTGATACTACAGCGTTTGAGCTGAGCTTCCGTGAGGTCCTGTCGGCGACGTTAACCGTGGGCGTCAGTACTGCGGCCGACCTGCTCGCGGCCCTGAATGGCATCTCATCGGCTGGTACCGTGACCGTGACGCCCACTATGGGGACACTGAGCACTGGCGCCGTCTTCTACGCCACGTTTACCAGCAAACCTGGCGATCTCCCGCTGCTGATACCAACGGATCCGATGGGAGCCACCGTGGCCGAGCATGTACCGGGCGTGACCCGGTACCGCAAGGCCGTCGAGGTGTTCACCTGTCTAGCCACTGGTGCGGGTATACTCACGCTTCAGTTTGGTGCGCTCTCCACCACTGTGGCGCAGGATGCCGCACTGGAGCTGTTGAGCACGCAGCTGCATGTGCTGTTTAACCTGGAAGAAGGCGGGCTTCGTGTCATGAGTAGTACGCCCACCACACAGACAGCTGTGTGTGCCACCACGGCACCGGCTGCGCGGATCTCGATCGTGTTTGACCATCGACGAGGTGATGTCGAAGACCTCGTCATCACCTCCAGCTCGGGCCTCGTGACCGTGGCCCGCGTCACCGCGGCATGCATTGATGGCGTCTACGACGATGTCGAGGCAACAATGAGCGGTACGTTCCAGGTCGGGTACAAAAATGCCTTTACACGCTCGTTGAATGCCGAGTCCAGCGCCGAAGACGTGCGGTACGCGCTGGAAGATTTAGCCTCGATCCATACCGTGGCCGTGAATCGTGACCAATCTGCACAGGTCATTCCTACGGCGGGTACGGTCGACGTGGTGCAGGGGCAGGTCTACGTGACGTGCTCCATGCACCAGGTCTGTGACTTTCGAGGGGCCGCGTACGGACTCCCGGGGCATCCGATTCGTCTCGCCGACACCTGGTATACCGTGCGTAGCTCTTCGTCGTCAATGGATGACCTGGATGCGACACGGTTATACTTGGGCGACCTGAACAACCGTGAAGTGGGGTACAAGGGGGCCACGGCCAGTGGCGTCGCTGTCCATGAATGGACCAAGGGGTACACCTGGCAGGTCTACCTCATGGCCGTGGAGGCTCCACTCACGTACTTGCATGCCAAGATCCCTCGTCTGCACCCAATGGATGCCAGTGTGCGCATCACGGGCAGTTCCTGTGTCAAGTGCTACTACCTCCCCACGGGTACAACGCGAACACTCACGATGGGGCAGAGCTACTTCATTGATGTCACGGCCCTGAACGAGAATGGCGCTGGTGCGCTCCCCATGAATGGGCCCATCCAGGCGACACCACGCCAGGTACCGGATGCACCCTCGAACGTGGACCTCGTGGTGGTCTCGGGCCAGCAGATTGAAGTCTTCTTCGCGCCACCCATGCTCACCACCAGTTCCTCCTCGCGTAGCGTGAGCCCGGACCTCAACAACGACATTACGGCCTACCTCGTGCAATGGGATGTCACCAACGACTTTAAGCATGGCCTCATGCTTTGTCCATCCTGTGTGGTGTCGTTCCAGGTCAATACACTGCTTGTGACGCAATCCCTGCTCACCAAGCTCGTGATTGGCACGCGCCTCACGATCGGGGACGACACGTGCGTGGTCACCGTGAGTGACCCCGTCTCGGTGACCCGCGTGGACGTGAACCCTGGTCATGGGTGCAATACGTTTACGGGCAAGGCCTACGCGTTGCACTACTTTACGTATGCGCCCATGGTGCTCTCGGGCCAACAAATCACTGGCTCGCCGCCGTTCCGGTTCCTCATCCCCAACCTCGTGGTGAATACGCGATATTACGTCCGTGTTGCCGCCGTCAACTCGGTCCCCGTGCAGAGTATCGCCTTGAGTGGAGTACCGCCCGATAATCGGCAATGGAGCTACCCGTTGTCGGCCACGACCAAGCACATGGTGCCCGATCCACCCGTGCATGTAGCCCTGGCCGTGTTTGCCGGGACTACGCTTGAAGTGCAGATTCAACCACCCACACGCGATGGACAGGGACTGAATGGCGCCGCGATCACGTCGTACTGGATCGATTTCGATACCGTCTCCACGTTTGACTCGGTGACCAAGGCGGCCCCGGTGACGGTGACATTGGCGAGTGGGGACCTCCCTGTCCTCTACTCGGGCGGCCCCCATATCTACTACCTCTCGGGGCTCACCACAGGTGTTCGATACTTTGTGCAAGTCAAGGCCGTCAATTCCGTTGGCTTGTCACGGGCCACGCTGGCGCCCCAGCCGTTGGCACCTTCCCGGGCACCGGATGGCGCCGTGAATGTCAAGGTCTCGACCCTGCGCTCGTCGGCAATGCCCATTGACTCGGCCACGGTGACATGGCAACGCCCTCTCAGTGATGGCGGTCTACCCATTACGAGCTACGTGATTGAGTACTGGCGCGCCAGTGGTGTGGGCACGGCCAGCGCCACGGGTGTCATTGGTGCCTCCCGACCCGAAGTGCAGGTCATTGAGCTCCAGTGGGCCACGGCACCCACGTCGGCGCTCTTCTCGCTTGGCTTTGGTGGCAGTGTAACCGGTTCGATGCCCATGGACGTGACGCCGGAGAACCTGCGCAGCGCGCTCATGAACCTCGTGCCCATTGGAGGCCCCGCTCTCGTGGGGCATGTCTCCGTGTCCCGAGCCACGATCAATCTCGTGCGAGGGTTTCAATGGCGAGTCACGTTCCTGGACCAAACAATCAATCGGGGCAATGTCCCCATGATTCAGTTTCAACTGGGCACCGTCGTGGGCGGTGTCAACGTCATGGGCCGTGTCGTGGAGGCACAGTCGGGGATCGCCGTCCCCTCCTTGGTTACGTTCCCGGGTACGCGAGAGGTGCAGGTCCTGCTCACGTCGCATGCCACGACTAGTGTGACGGGGTATTTCCGACTAAGCTACAAGGGGTCCACGTGGACCAATTACTTGCGCGCCAGTGTAAGCGCCAATGATTTACGCAACGCGCTGCAGTTACTGCCCACCGTGGGGCGTGTGACTGTGAATTCGTATGGGTCCACGGGGAATGGCTGGCACTGGGGGGTCACGTTTGACTCGGCCGTGGGCAATCTACCCGCTCTTGCCGTGGATGCGTCCAAGATTCAACCTGTGGATGTCTTTGTGGGGGTCAAGGATGGAGACAATGCCGTCGATCTCACGGGGGCACGCTGTCTCCCCGGTGAACCACCATGTCCAGGCACGTGGTCCTCCTTCACAACGGGTGTAGCTGCGCTGGCCACGATTGGGGAGGCCGCCGTGGACTACCAATTCCGAGAAACCAAGGACGCCAATACACTCACGTACCAGCTCACGGGCTTGCACCCAGGAACGGCCTATTACGTCTCCGTGACGGCCAAGAACGAGCGTGGACGAGGACTTCGTGTGAGCGCTACGCCGGCCGCGATCCTGCCACCAAGACAGGTACCGCTTCCACCGACGTCCGTGGCCGTGGCGGTGAACCCTGGTGTCGCCACTCAGCTGCGTGTCTCGTGGCAGGCCCCCAGTAGTGACGGTGGTGATGCCATCCGGATGTACCGTATCGAGTATGCCGCGTCCCCACAGTTTACGAACCGGGGACAGCAAGATGTATGGTGCCCCAAGGCCCCCACCCTGGCCGTCTGGAAAGTGGACACGTACCGAGACGCAGCCACCCCGGGTGGGGATGCCATTGCTGATGGCTTTTTCCGATTAGTGCTTACACGGCAGGGGGTGGTGACCACGAGTGAGCCGATCCCATGGAACGCCGTGGCCACCAGTGGAGAGGAACTTGGGCACGCGACGCCGTCCCAGTCCAAGGTCTTTTGCATGCCCTGCTCGGACTGCACCCGGCAGTGTGACTCGCTGGTGACGCACCCATTCGGACAGCATGAATCCTCGGGCTCGTTGCAGTCGGTGCTGCAGTACATGGCCACGCTCACGAAGGGGGTCCAGGTCACACGAACCACCAGTGTCGCTGGTGACGGTGGGTATACCTGGACCATCACGTTTCAGGACGTAGGCAATGATTTTGTCTTGACCACTGAACCTTTGAATGCGCTGACGTGTGCCACACCGTTGGATGGCACGAGCTGCCATGGGGCCAGCTACCGCGTTCGCACCACCCAGCTCGTGACGGGTCTTGCCCCGGCCGCTTGCACGGGCTCACACGTGATCCCAGCCACTGGCGCCCTGAACAAGGGACAGCTCTACTATGTCCGTGTATTTGCGTTCAATGAGCTGGGCTTCGGAGCACCGGGCCTCGCTCCCAGTCCACAAAAGCCCATGGTCGTCCCAGGTCCCCCCACAGGTGTCACACTGCAGGTGCTCACGTTCTCGGAACTGCAGGTGCTTTTCAGTCCACCCGATGATAATGGAGGCGACACGATCGTGGAATACCTCGTGGAATGGGCAACGTCCTCGTCGTTTGCGAATGCGAAAAGTGGGTCGGTGGTCTCGTTTGCAGGTGGCGCACCATTCTACCGTGTGATCTCGGGCCTCACGAAGGGGGTATTCTACTTTGTTCGCGTCAAGGCACGCAACTCGCAGGGGTACGGACGTGCGCAGGACTCGTCGCCGGCCTCACTCAATCCCTACACGAGACCGAGTGCCCCTACCCAGGTCAGTCTGGGCGTCACGGCGTCGTCCATGCTCACGGTGCAATGGGACGTGCCCCTGGACGACGGGGGCGATAACATCAAGGGGTACCGTGTGGAATGGGATATCTCGGTCGGATTTGATTCATTGGTCGCGGACTCGACCGTGGCCACGATCAATGACGTGGCCCAGCGCTCGTACACGATCACGCTGCTTACGCCTGGCACGATGTATTACGTGCGTGTGTTGGCGATCAATGCCGGTGGCGCTGGTACCCCACAGACATCCACGCCGGCGTCATTGCAGCCTGTGGCTACGCGGCCGGGCAAACCGCATACCCTGACCGCCGGTGTCACAACCACGGCTGGCCAGCTCACGGTCACGTGGCAAACGCCTCGCGTACCGGCGCATGGCATCCCCTGCTCGGGTACACTGCTGGTCCCGCTGGCGTGTCCACTACTCAATGGCCTGGACGTGGTCTACGGTGGCTCGAGCCTCGAGAGTTACCTCGTGCACTGGTCGGACCGTAGCGACTTTGCCGGCGCCAGCTGGCTCAGTGTGTCATCCTCACCGGCGCTACTCACGGGGCTGGACTCGGGCAAGCTCTACTATATTCGTGTGCTCACGGTCAATGCGCAAGGTCTCAAGAGCGACTTTTGTGCGCGAAGCAACAGCAACGGCTACCTTTGCCCGGATAACCTCGTGTTGCTCAATGGTGAGGTGGTGACGGGCACGCTGGTGACGGCGACGCCTTTGTAGATGGGGTGAAGGCGACATACATAGAGTGCATGCATGGCGTGATTGGCTGGCAGGTCAGTCGAGATAAACATCACCTTTTCGATAGATAGATAGATTGATACAAACCAAAGATGATATTTCTTTACGGTTTCTTGGCAATGAGACAGAGCGGCGAAGTGGCTTGGCTCAAACGCGCATGCCAAGGCGAAGGGACGTTTGAGCCAAGCCGCACCAACAACCACAACACTGTGGCAATCCTATAGTTAACCAACATGGAAACTGGTGCACCCTGGGGGTCCTTCTCCTACAATTTCGTAATAGATATCTATAGTAGAAATGCCATGAGCACGGGTGCAACCTGCAGTCGCGCGCATCCTTGAGCCAGGAAGAGTACTTAGGGTACTTGGACATGAACAACGTCAATTCTCCCTCCAATAACGAGCACGATTAACCGATGGCGCTGTGGTGGGGCTTTCGCGCCGCTTCTCGCGCGAGTCGCTGCATTTGCGCGGGCACCGTGCCGGATTTCCACCAATCCTCGCACGAGGAACATCCAACCGCACTCGATTAAGTAAACCCCCATCCTGCTCGTTCCAAACGTCACCATCTCACCCACCAGACTCGACTCGTCGTTCATTGCGCATTATCTCAACGGAACAGTGACCAGCACCAGCAACATTCCACGTGCCTCCGCATGAAGCGCCGCGCCTCCAGTCGCCGTCACGCGGCTGCTTCACCTCCAGCGGCTGCCGTAGCTGATGCTGCGGACGTTGACACTGCCAATGAGCAAGCGGCAGCCACCTCGGCACCGCCGCCATCGGAACCGCGTGGCCGTGGGGTCGTCACCAGCCAGCGCGCGCTCTATTTTGCACGCGGAGAGACCGCGGCTGTGACACCATTCGCAACAGCAACAGCAGCAGCTAGTACCAGTGCCAGTGCCAGTGCCAGCAACGAATCGTCGTGGCCCGGGTACTACGCCACGGCGCGCGATCTGGGTGAACAACGGCTGGCCGCGCAGGTGGCTCGTCAAGCGCAACTGGATCGTGCCGCGGCCGAAGCCAGTACGCCTCGCGCCATGTGGCAGCCACGCACCAAGAAGGCACGCACGACGGTGCGGACACATGACCGGGTCGTGCCCCGCCTACAGGAGCTGGTGCTGCGCTGCCTGGCCACGCATATCGCAGTCATGCCCACGCTGGCCTATATTGACACCAATGCGCGTCACCAGGTCGCTCGTGCCGTCGTCGTGCAACGCCGCATGAAACCAGACGGTAGGCTAATACTCGTGGCAGTGAATCAACTATCTTGACTGGTTGACTGACTGACAGACGGATTATCTCGTTGGCTGATACGGGTTCGATAGTGCTACCGCTCTTTATCTTTCCTGGCGTGACCGAGATCGATCTACCAGACTGCTCCATGCTCGATGAGACAACATTCCTGCAGGCCCTTCAGGAATGCACGGCCGAAGGGCTGGTGCTGGCCGTGCTTCGCCTGGGGCTCTGCGGACGATGCGTCTCCGATAGTGTCATTCACGAGCTGGGGTACGTAACGAAAAAGCCATCCCACGTAGCGCACATCAACCATCCAGTTGTGTGGCTACTCGTTCTCATGCTGGTGATTGATTCATCCACCTGTTCCCAAACAGAGATTCGCTGCGGTCAGTGGAGCAGCTGCAACTGGATGGATGCTACCGCATCTCCGATACCGGCATGGAAGCGCTCGTGCGTCGCTGCGCGCCATCCTTACAGACTCTGTCACTGTCCTGCAACCAGCGGCTGACCAAATCAGCGATCGACTACTGTGGCGAACTCAAGCACCTGCACACGCTTTCACTGTCGGAATGTCCGCAGTTGGATGATGGATCGCTCACGGCACTGCACCAAATGCCACTGCTGCGTAAGCTTGAATTGCAGCAGATGGCGCGCATCAGTGACGAGTTTGTCGGGTCACTGTCCAGTAAACTACCGTTGCTGGAGGAGTTGTCACTCGCGCGTTGCACGCAGCTCACTGACGCTGCGGTGCGGGCCGTCTTGGAGAATTGCCGCCAATTGCACACCCTCGACGTATCAGATCTGCACACAATTACAGATGCCAGCTTTGAACCGGTGCGTCCTATGTCAGCAGCGGCCTATGTATTTTTTCCACCACCATCGCACCTTTCCCTGACATAGAGAATAATGGTCGACTGGATAACACAGGTGCGGGACCTCGGACACGCTCTTCGATCCGTGAGCTTGCAGCGCTGCCTGGAGCTAACGGACACTGCGGTGACGCACATCGCATTGGGCGCACAGAGTTTCTTGGTGCGGCTTGAGCTCTCCAGTGTCGCGGTACGTTCATATGTTGTGGGTATAATTCTTCCTTTGTTGTTGTGGACTTGAAGTATTGACTGCGCCATCCATATTTTGGCGTGGCCACAAACAATAGGAGGTGACGGATGCCGCGCTGTTGGCCTTGCAAACACATTGCCGCGGAAGCCTACAGACCTTGGACGTGTCTTTTTGTCGACAAATCACGGAAGATGGCCTTGGGATCTTCACGGATGATGCCGAGAGCTTGACGACGCTCATACTTTGGGGCTGCACTCAGGTACGAGATTCTCTGGGATTTGGTTGTATGTTCGGTTGGGAATGTGACATTATTCGGTTGTGGCAAACTGAGCGGTCGACCCCTCTCATATTCGTGTGCCGTATCGTGCCGGTTCTGTAGATCACTGCTCGGTTCTTGACATGTCACGCGCGTGACGAGCTTATCATCGCTGGCCACCCTCTACTTACGGGCCTGACTGTCAAATCCTAACTCCGAGTCGTGAGCAGGGAGGGAGTGCATATTCCAGGCGGCGACGCTGGATGCAACAATCGTAAGTCACTTCCAAGGAAGAATAACGAATCCGCCACGAAAGGAGGGTATCATTCTGCTGCAAGATAACCCGGCGGCATGTCCGTTCGAGTCGCAGACTTGCTTACCATTATGAAGTCGAATGACCCTAAGTTAAAATACCTCATCGTTGCAGCAACAAGTTAAGTGAGAGCCATCCCCGCTTGCAGCTACGTAGTTGCTACTTTCTGGATGGATTTGCACTTGAGTTGAGTGCGTGTGCACAATTCCCTAACCAATCACGCGAGAGCAAAAGAAACCCGTAAGGTCAGCCCTGGGCGACGACAGAGTATGACGATATCCATCAAAGTTGCGGAAATGGTGAGCCTTGAGTGGGGACGACGTACATGCGGCGAAGCTGAAGAATACGATGTATGTTGACTATATAACGAGGAGGTATTGTCGCGCTGGTGGTGAGTTTTCGTATCGCCATGAATTGTTTTGACTGGGTTGGCCGTGTCTTTGCGCGTGGATTAAACCTTGTCGCGTTATTGTTACATCTGTATTCTCGGCAAGAACGCGAGCGTTCTAGTTTACCACTCCGTTGGCTGCGTGGCAAAATGTTCGAGGAAAACTTCTTGGAAGTGCGCACCCACGACAGGAATGCAATCAAGGTTTATTTGCTTCTTTCTCAACATATCCCTGGGACGAGACATGATCCGAAGGCTTGGTTGCGATCACGATCCACCAATCGGTACTATTGCTGCGATTTTAGTGTGTTTGCTCACTCGATTCGCGCGACCTGGCGCCAAGAAATCGTTGCCAAAGGGTTGGGGGCACTTACGAATGAGACGGCAAGCATGGTTAAGGGCGCACGACACCAACCACGCGTGGCATTAGTGATCCGCCCCTTCTCGTCTCACCCTCCACCTCGCTCAAAATATTGTTGTAGTCAGGGCAGTCATAACTTACCTCAACAAGGATGAGAGAGACGTATTGGTGCTGCCACTTCGCGAAACAATGTTGTCGCCGCGTCCCGAAAATCTAGACGGCACCAATGGCCAAGAGCGTTCTTTAGTGCTCGTGTTGATGGGGCTGCGTAGTCCTCCACATTCACCAACAAGGAAGCTGTCAGTCACCCACCCACCACGTCCACATCCAACGAACGACAACGGGCCCACCTTTCAATGGAGCGACGGTTTGCGCGAGAAAATTCCAAGACGTGAGTGCGCGTGTTTTGATGGATGCGCTGATTGATGCGGGTAGTTGCACTGACCGATTACGCTCTGGGTGGATGGCTTATGTATGCTGACGTATTTCGATTCATTCGTGGGGGTCCCATCGGTACAGCAAATCCAAGGCGGCGGAGGTCGAGCCAAAGTCGAAGCGTCCATGGACTTCCGAAGAGGTGACTACACTCTCAGTTGCTGTATGACGCTGTTCCCCGAATGATCCCCATACGCGCTGGTTAACACAATCTCACATGACGTTTCTTGCACCTCTTAAACTCGAATATTGTCGACACACAGGACGAAACTCTACGAACTGCGGTCTGCAAACATGGCGGGAAGAAGTGGAAAATGATCGCTACGTTCATCGAGACCAGAGCGCCAGGTGAATGCAATCGGCGCTGGAATGAGCTTCAGAATCATGGAACAGCGATTAAAAAGCCTTGGAGTCCTAACGAAGACGCGAAGATGGCTGACCTCGTGAGAGTGTATGGTCCCTGTAAGTGGGCTGTTATTGCATCGTACCTGCCTGGACGCAATGGGAAACAGTGTCGTGAAAGGTGAGTGAACTACGGACCAACGAGCACCGGAAGCGCGCAGGATTATTGGTGGTCATGGTAGCCAACTGATTTTCCATGCCGGTGTAATGTTGGTGATGATATAGGTGGCACAATCAACTAAACCCCCACATCAACAAGGACCCATGGTCACCAGAAGAAGACCAACTCGTGGTTGAAATGCAACGGAAATACGGGAATCGGTGGGCCAAAATTTCGGAAAAGCTGGAAGGGAGAACGGACAACGCCGTGAAGAATCATTGGCATTCTTCGTTGAAGTCTCGTGAAAAGCGCTCGACGTCGTGGCCAACACCAACCCGCGCACGTAAGGCAAAGACGCCTTGTATTGCATCGAGTCCAACCAAGAAGCAGCGCGTTGCACCCATTTGTCCAAGTGTGAAGGAAACTGAAACGGAATCCTGCAATACAGTGATGCTGCCTGAGATTCCGATCAAAGTTGAGGCTGGCGCGCTATCGCCTGATGACGTGACGATGTTTCCTGTATCAACCTCGTCTGCCATCAGAAACGAAGCGCCACTCGAATCAATGTCGTATTTTGCTCTACCACAAGAGATGATTGACGAAGTGGAAAGCAACGAAAATCCCCATGGAGCGGTGAGTGTGGTGACATCCATAGCAAGTTGACTGGATGCACATATGAAAGTCACTCATTCGTGTGTTGTGGAATGTTGTTGCCTCGTCCAGGATGTGAATGTGTTGCTTCACGAGCTGAGCTCCGATGAATTTGTGATGTCATCATCCATTTCTGATCACTCTGCAGATTCATATGATCCTTTTCACAACGACGACGAACTTTGGATGGGTCGTTCCGGAAGCGAATACTCTGATGATAGCGGAAGTGATGATGGCATGCCCATGAGGTTGGAGGCAGTGGACCGTATGACGTTGCCATGGGAGCCCTGCATGTCACCGACCCCGTCGACACCATCAAGTTTTGACTTGACTGTGTCCACGCCCGACTCGATGATCACGCCACTGGACTGTTCGGCATTGGAGAGTGCGTGCGTGTCGCAATCCATGGCATTGTTCCACCCGCCAATGTATGGTGGCGGCGGTGGCGCGGGCATGGACCCGCTCGTTGTCGATGACGCCAACCACCACCGTACGACCTTTGTGGCTCCGCTCTACTTGGAGGAGTGGTTGAATGACGACCACATGGCTTCGTCGATGGGGCCATTGCTCACACCGGCCCCTGTAGCGTCGTCGCCGTTGTCGGTCATGAACTGGGAGACAATGGAGCACGACCCAGACCGCATGGAGTATGGCTCGTCGATGATGCCGCAGTTAGTGGCGCCCGCTGAGCATCTACTAACTGCTGAGCTATAGGCAGGAGAGAGGGGTGGCTGGGCTGACTCCACACAATGAGTTGGACTGGGTCGGATGGATGTTAGTGACGTGTGGCGCCCGTTGGTATGAAGTAGCGTTCGCCTTCTATCTGTGTAAGCCCACCACAGCGCATACACACACACACACATGCGTTGAATGTATACGTGTCGAATGAACGTTCTTCCTGGAAGCGCTCCATCTCCTTCATACCCACGTACCTGTCATACTGGCGGCTGATGGAATCAAATGTCTGTCTGTCTGACTACTGGTGCTTTTTCGCGCGCGACTCAAATCCGAGAGTGTGCGTAATATCTTCAACTTGGTAAAATGGTACCCGCCATTTTTGGTGCAATATACTGAAATTAGGTATACCGCCTGAGGTGCTTTGAGATGCCCTAATATAAGCCCTGCGAACTTAGGGGCATATTGCTGTGATGAGCATCGTGGGAGCCGCTGACCATCAAACGGAGACATCGATATACAGTTGATCAATCAATCGCTCATCATGATTGAGCGCAAGTTCCAGCGGCCGCTACATTTGTTCTCGTGGGTGGCATGCGGCGCCATGACCATCAAGCTCGTGTTCTTCACTGAGTTCAACACACGGCGCGGGGGCCAGCCGCACGTCTTCACCGCGGTAGGTGTGGCGCGGCGCAATGGGCTTTGTTGGCACAACCGCAGAATTCTTGATTTCGTCCATGGGCTTATTTGTTTGTTGCTGACAGGCTCAAGAGTACGCCGACAAGAAGATGGATGACTTCTTTGGTGTGCAAGCCATCGCAGAGCAGGCATCCAACGAGGCTGACGGCTCCACCGAGGCAAACAGTGCCTCAGCACACAAAGACTGAGTGCTTGTCTGTACGTCATCAACACCTGCCAAAAACCCTATGCAACCAAACCACAGACATAGGAGACCGTGAGGACATACATGTAGAGAAAAGCAATAAAGTCAACACCAGCAATAAAGCTGAATCGGAAGGACGTGACGTGAGCCGACGGGCTACGTCACTGTGTACTGGAAAAAGGGAAAGCGTATGAAAACTCCGAACATTACTACTCTTGTTGCTCGGCAGGTGGTGCCTGATCATTTGCCGGAGCGGCAGGGGCGCCGGTAGCGGTAGCACCCCCAGCCATTGGCTTGAACACGGCAAACTGAGGGCGAGGTGGACGGCGTGGCGCTCCACCGCCAGAGCTCCCGGGCCGCTGTCCGTACATGGGTCGCCCCGGTGGTGCCATCATGGCGGAGAGCGGGTCCTTTTTCATCAAGCTCGCATGCGCGCGTGATGACGGCGGCGCCATCAGTACCGCCAGCGGATCATCGGGGGCGCCACCAGCCATCGACCCAGGCGCTGAGTGCGGTCCAGGCGGCCCACCACCGCCACTGCTTGGAGGAGCTCCACCAGAGCTGGACGATGGCCCGCTTCCTGGCATTGGACCCGTTGGCGGTGCACTGGGCATGGTGGGTTCCTCAGATTGGGTCTCTCCTGGAAACACCCAACGCTTTTGTTCCTCGTCAAAATACGCCTCCATATGCGTCCCAAGCTTGGCGACCTTGACCTCTGGGTTCATCTTTGTCGCAATAAAAGACGACAGCCCCGACAGCCATCCAGACGATGACCGACTGGGTGGAGGCGTCTTGGATCGACCACCCTTCTTGTCTGCTTTTACCTTTGGACTCGCTGAGCCCTTGTCACTGCCTGGGCCATCGCCCTTTGTACGGGGGCTCTTGGGTTTAATGCCGATGTCGTCAACGGTACCCCGTGTCTTCCCCGCGTCCCCAGATAGATTAAGCGAAGGCCGTTGGAACGACTCGGCAGCTGGTGGCGTCGCAGAGGAGCTCTTTGGCTGAGTAGGTGTAGTCAGTGGTACCGGCGAGCTCAGTCCTGGTTGTGATGGTGGAGATGGCTGCAGACCCACTGGTGGCAGGGAATACGATGGGAAGCTAGGTGAAGCTTGAGCATAACCCCCACTGTTTCCATTGCCTGACAGCGGCGCTGACGCATATGGATCGGGCTGAGAATACGATTGTTCCGGTTGCTGCTGAGATGGTGGCATTGATTGGTGTTGGCTCGGTTGTTGGTGTTGGTACTGGTGTAGTTGCTGTTGCTGTTGCTGCTGTTGTTGCTGCTGCTGTTGGGGCTGGCGATACGGCTGGAACTGTTGATCTCCGCGTGACGATGTTGTCGACGTCGGTGGTGAATTTTCCGGTGCAAACGCTGCATTATTGGTAGGTACACGGGAACCGAGCACCGCACGCTGACCTCCACCGCTGCTGGGCGGTCCCTGAACCTGAGCAGAATACGCAGGTGCGGACGGATATTCGGGCGCAGCACTCGTATTACTCGATTGAGGTGGTCCCTGGAAAAGCGAACCACTATTGTTTGAGGGACCGGATTCCTGGGGAGGGGCATCACTGCCTTCCACCACGCGATTCACAATCTTGCCCATGATGCTGAGCGCACTTCCAAACCCCCATTTGCCCTGCTTCGCACTCGCTGCTGCCATGGAATCCGCGCGCGATTGCCCGAGGTGTTGGCGCAGACGATCGTCAAGCACCGTCAACTGGTTTTGCATACCTTCGAGGTACATGGAAGTGCCAGGTTTCATGTTGGCTGTGACTCCGCGAATCACTGTAAGCATTGAATTCACATACTTGAAGGCGGTTTCCAATTTACCATGGTCGGCAAGAACCATGGCGTAGATCAACTTGTACCCCTGGAATGGGATCATACTGGTCGCGCTAGGATACGCCTTCTTCTGCACCCATTCGTAAATCTCAGTGCGTTGAACCGCTGCAGGGGATACATAGAAGCGAGCTTCCTGGGCATTGCGATGATCCGCTCCCAACAGCGCGATCTTTGAGCCGGGCGACGGAGCCTCAACAGAGACGCCAGCAAGAAGATAGCATATATGTGCTGCTACGACTCCGCCAACCTCCTTCCACAGCCGATCACCCAACTCGATAAGAATCTACAAATTTATCAAGCAACGTTTGTTAGTACTGCTGCTCCATTGCTTGCTGGGGCTACCACGATGCGGGCTGCATCTACAAAAGAGACAAATGATTACCATACCTTGTTTGTGTCTGACGTCCTGTTGGCCAAGAGCATCTGGACGTGAACAACCCATGACGACAAAATTGACGATGACGGCGGTGTGTCTTCCATGTTTTGCATAAGCTTTTGAGGCTCATGAATGCTCTTTTCTTGCTGGTCCGCAAACGACAAATACAGCGCTCGGCACGGGTCACCTGGAGCGTAATGACTCGTGAAATATGCGCATAATGCGCGCTAGAAACATGTGAAACGAAGTGAGAAGTAAATGAGGACACGTTCTACCCGCCCAGCCAACTGTTAGGGGCCAGGGAAAAATCTCTGAAATGGTTGACGACGTACTTTATATTCGTCCTTGTCTGTGAATGAAGCAATCAGCATCGCCTCTGGCCACATCTGAGCTTGAATTGCTACACCAACCGCGGACTTGCGATCCCCCAGTAGCAGCAGCTCGCGAAGACGTGCAGCGTTTCTCATTGTTACATCCGGTTGCTTCAAAAGCGAACAAAGCATTTCTCGTCAGTACAACCCATGCAACCAACCCATCAAATTTATGTATGCATAAAGGGACACCTACCGAGGCACACTGGACCGGCTTGGGGGGAGGGAACACCGACGGCTTATTCCTATTATTCAAATCGAAGTCAGAAATCGTGATTCTATGGGGTAGAAAAAAAAGTCATACAAGTTCAGAACCACGAAACGCACCGTCGTCGGCGTTGATCACTTTCTTTTAGCAACGAGACCAGCTGCACTTCTGGTGATTGCGGGTCGCTTGGGTTTTCGGTTGGGTCTGATCGCAGCTTCCCGTTACACTTAATCAGCACGCGCAAGACGCCGAACATGAGACGATCATCTTCATCGAATGGAGACGATGAAATCTCCATTGAACTGATTTTCTCATCCACGTATTGTCTGAATTACCACGGAAACAGTCAAAGTAGTGCATCTTAGTCTTCTTTGCATTCATGAAATCCCCAAACTCAAGGGACAGAAATAAAGACGTACAGGACAGTTTCCTCTGACGAATGATCCGTCAACGGTCCAGGGAACTTGGAGAGCTCATCAAATTCCTTGTTCCTTGGGTGAAGTTGATCCATTCGGTAGACATTCACAGGTCCCTTACGTAACTCGCCTTGAGGGTTGTTGTCAAACTGAGACGACCTATCCATAAGTAAACGAGCATCATGAAAAAGGAACAACCCAGTTCGTTTCATCAGCACCCATCTACCGTATAAGCACACCAACCTTATCTCACTTGAAACGTACATTGGAGCCCGCGGGCTGTTGCGCATGCCATACGTTGCCGCATTCAAACGAAGTTTACGCTTGGGGAACATGGTGACTATGTTTCCACCAAACCCGAACGAAGCCAAACATGATGGAGGCACTACCGTGGGATCCTTGTATTTATCACTTGTCAGCACTGACGCATGAGATCCTGGGACGGTCACACCAGAAGATTTCCCTTCGAATTCTGGAGCGTATCCATTCCCACTGAATCCAGTCGACGGTCCTACGTGCGCAGGCGCGAGAACCGGTGATTGGCCAAATGTTGTTCCTGGGGATGCCGCTGGTGTCTCCAGCGCATTGAGACCTGGACTCGCTCGAAGAGAGTCTTGATGATATGGACCGCTGTGCTGGGCTGCAGGTATTGCATTATTACGACCTGTAGCCATGGTTGGCTTCGGGGAGCCGTAGTCGAATGATCCAGCTGACAATTGATGGGACTGATGAAACTGATATTGGTCAGAATGTTGGTGCTGATCGTGCCCATGGTCTGCCGGGTATTCGCTCTGGTGTTGGTTGTATTGTTGCCGTTGTTCATATTGCTGCTGCTGATTGTATTGCTGGTGCTGATCGTATTGTTGGTCGTACTGCTGGTGTTCGTCATATTGCTGGTTGTATTGCTGGTGCTGGGCTTACTGCTGCTGCTGATCGTATTGCTGGTGCTGGTTATATTGCTGGTACTGGTCTTGGCCATATGTGTTCTGATCATATTGTTGATGCTGTCCATACTGGTCTTGATCATCGTATTGACTTTGTCCATGATCAGACTTCGCATAAGGTTGGTCTGGTACTGGATCATTCACATTGGAAGCAAACGCATTTGCCGCATAACTAGCACCGACCGAGCGACTACTCTCCAATGGCTGAGTATGAGGAACCGCATCAGGTTCACGTGGTGAGAAAAAGTCAGACGACGCTGGTGCTGGTGTCGAAGAATTGAACCCATCAAAAGCTCCACTATTACTGTCACCCCCAAATAATGCAGCAGCATCCGTTTCTTCACGGATATTCCCACCAAAAGGATCTGCATCACTGCTGTCGCCCCCAAATGTTGGAGATGAATCGGACGCTTGCTGTTCAAAGGGCAGTTCTGGCTGCGAAAGATCACCATAGCTTGCGCCGTGTGAGTCCTGACTCATGAAATCTGAGGAATGCATTCCTCCTGGTGCAAACGGTTCTGGCGAGGGAACTTGAATACCATCTTGCATGCTGCTAGCCGGAACTGGAGGTGCAGTAAACGCGCCGTCATTTGCCGGAGGTGGTGGTGGTGGTGGGAATGGAATCTCACTTGAAGACGAAGACGACAACGGTGTTGCTGCGGAATTCGGTTCATAGCCTTGTGTACCGCCATGCTGAAAATGATCGGTCTCATTTTCAATAGTTTCGGACCGGGCCGTCACATTCTGTTCTCCCACCGACTCTGCCTCATGAAATGCGGCTGAATAGTAATCAGTAGTGTCAGGAATTGGTTGGGTCGCGGCAGCTTCACTTTGATCACCTTGATCAGATACCGTTGGGTGTGCATAGGTGTCCTCTGTTGAAGCGCCGCCAGCGAAAAACTCAGAAGATTGACCGGACGCCACCCCACCAAAACTCGTGTGTGCATCAGATTCGCTCAGTTTCTCTTGGGAAATACCTTCTTCAGTCGTTTCATATGATCCTGTATAGTATGGATCACGAGACTCACTGTTAAGTGATTTCTCTGGAGCATCATCAGGAGGAGGAGCAAAAAATGATTGGGCTGAAGGTTTCGAGAGAAAATCTTCACCAGCACTTTCAAATGCCACCGCATCATGTCCGAAATGTTCGTTCGCCGATTCGTTCCCGTGGTAGCTTTCCTGGGATGGATACGCATTTTCGTGTGAGGCATACGAATCAGTTGGTGGCGAACTAGTCGAGTTGTGGCCATAGTAATCTCCATCAGGTTGCTGGGCGACAAACGGGGAATGATCATCCCCTCCAAACATAGCAGCAGCTGATGTGTCATCTCCACCCGACCTATACGCAGACAACCCCCCGTCTTGGCTGGAACGACTACTAAATACATCCGCAGCAGAGGCTGACCCTGTACCGAACCCACCGGCACCTGAAGATGGAGCATTGCCGAAACCATCTACCGCATACGACGATCCAAACATGTCCGCTGCCGATGCAGACGAGTCATAACCGGCCTGTGGAGTGGACTCGTATCCATACCCAGAGTGCGCGTACGAACTGGAGGAAGCAGTATTTTGACCATAGAAACTGGGCGATGCCTAGATATATAATTTAAACCACAACAACAACCAGTAAGCATGAAACAGGTACAGATATCAAATAACAACGACTCCTGAATATATATGCAACGGTACCTGATCAAATCCACCAAATCCAGGCACTGCAGCAGAACTTCCAAACAAATCGTCGGCATCAGCAGTTGGCAGCTCGTGGTCCGCGTTACCATTGTCGGTATCAGACACTCCAAAGAGCGACGCAGCACTTTCGACAACTTCCTCACTCTTCGCGGGGCTATCCTTTTGGCTCGATCCATAAGGCGCAAATGGCGAGGATGAAAACATTGAACCTCGAGGAGGTGATGGAAACGCCATTCCACTACCAGACGAAGCAAAAGGGTTTGCATCCTCCTCCGATTCATCCTTCACCACATCGTCGACCGACATCGGATTCGTGTCCGCAGCTTCTGCAGCTGTTGTTGGATAAGGCGCCGGAAAAGGATTGGTATCCGTGTTGACGCCGAGGTCGTTAGATAGCTCAGATGAGGAGAGAAAACCAGTCGTGGGTGACACCTCGTCATCACCCGTCGAATGAATATTGGCACTTGAGCTTTCCACGCTATAGCTCTCGAAACCATGGAACGACGTTGATGTAGACGATGAAAATGTTTCTTGAGTCGAAATTTCGCTGGTTTCATCGATAGCTGAGGTTGCAACAGTAGCCGTTGTTGAACTAAACTCAAATGCACTTGACACGTTGTCATTAGCACCAAACGGAATTTGAGTAGGTGCTTCGCCTTCAAATGCACTTGAAGAGGGTGGAAAGTGATCAGAGCTCACGATATGCGTGTGATCCGAACGCATGGGCAAAATCGTTCCATCTTGGTCCCCAAAGGAGGATTCCTCCAAAGATGGCTGCACACGTTCAAAGTCGAGATTTTGGCTCATGCGCGACCTATCATCGTATGTGGGATGCGCAAAGTCATTCGGCTCCATATGAGTCCTGCTAAACATGTCATTCTCCACTTGGGAATCACCAAACGTGTTCGAATTCTGATCACCATTATCACCGGGGACGCGAGCATGGTACGAGTTCATTGTTGCCGAATACTCGAATTGAGAATTGTTTCTGAATGACTCCTCGTCCTCCCCCATAGAGGATGGAGGCCCATCACCAAACGCATCATTGCCAGTAAGCACCGCTGCGTCTGATGGATCACACACACTTCGTTCCTCAACCGACTTTTGTCCTTCAGAGCTGGTTGGTGGTTCCGTAATGAACGCCGTACCAGCACTCGACGAGCCATAACCACTTCTACTATCCGAGAAGTACCCGTCGGACGAAAGATGGTCATCGCTGGCACCATCCGATCCACCAAATGTGGCACCTGCGGAGGATGCTCCTGTAAATGACGTGAGTGACCCCGCTTCCGCCTCAGATGCGGGCCCGTGCCGACCAAATGAGAGCGATGCCGCGCCAAACGACGACGACCCGAACGAAATCTCAGGTTGCATCTGCTCTTGCTCCTCTTCTTCCTCCTTATCACCGTGATGGTGATCACCTTCATTCGACACAAAACCATGCGTTGTCACATGCTCACTCGTTGATCCCTCAAATTGCCCATGACTTCCACGGGACAAATTGCGTGCGCTCCATTCATCGTAACCCTCGTTGACGTTCGTACCGCCAAATTCCTGTGAAGACGGTTGTTTTTGCGGGTGATGGTAGTAACCGTCCTGTGATCCATCCACTGTCAACCCACCTTCCACACTCAAAGTTGAGAGTCCATCCCCATCGCTTGTCATAGAATCAGCCACTGTATCTGTACCGAATGCACCGTTGTCAACATGCTGGTGATACGCATCTTCGTCTTGCGTAGATGCACCCACCGATTCACCCGCGAAATCGTTGTGAAATGAAGATTCCACCGGGGGCGCGCTCGTAGCAAAATCCACCGTGCCCTTCGAAATTCTTGTTCCGAACGCATCAATGATGCCATCCTTTGGTGGTGATTGATCCCACATCGAACCATCACCACTGTCGTCCGCAGCGACAGCAGCCGCCTCATTAAACCCAGAGGGTTCAGTGGAACCAGCAAATGTTACCCTGGCCGAAGTAGAGGCAGCTGTTCTGCATGTAGAGTCTTGCACGTGTTCAACATCTAAAGGCGGATGCGGAGGCGTATTCGTGGTCGTTCCTACTGTTTCGGTCCCAAATGAAAGTTCAGATGCCACTGGCGTCGGCTCGTCAGCTATTGCAGCATCCAACTCATCAATGGGATCAGTGACCGTTGCGGACAATGCTCCTTCTTCACCAGACCATCTGCCCCACTGCAGACTGTCATCCGTATGGGCGGCAGTAGTCAATGGTTCCGCGTCATCTGTAAAGGAAAATGCATCGTGCTGCATAACATCGGCGGCCAAGTTCTGGTGGTCAGGCTCATGTTGTTGCATATCCATGTGACCCATACTGGAATTGTTCGTGGTGCCTTCAACTTGAGTGGTCTCAAGAGACAACGAACCAACATCAGGCAGTGGCGATGCAGCGGGAGACGGCGCTTGCTTACCAAGCACCTGCTCCACCTTGTCATCGGCATCGTCGTCATCTCCAAACAAATCCTCCTCTCCTTCATCACCCCAAAATTCACCGGTGTTGGCTAGCGTTGGCGACATCAATGCCGCTAGTTCATCCGCTGCTGACGAGGATGCCTGCTTTCGTGCAGCAGACACACTTGTTCCAGTGATAGCCACTGGCTCAAGCATCTCAGGACGCGCGGGCGCCACCACATCCTCGGACACTGAGCCGGCAGCCTCACTCCCGCTCCATTCATGACCCCACCCTTGGTCCGCGGCCTGCACGTCCTCGGCTTCCGCCGTGTACTCAAACTCGGCACTCATCGCTGTCGGTCGAGCAGCCAATCCACTAGCTTGCTGCGCCGACACATGCTCGGGCGTTATCGTTGCGTAGGTTGGTGGTGGCGCTGTGGCACTGCTGGGCATCGTGTACGTCGAAATTGTCGGCGCAGCCGTTGCCGTGACCGTACTGCTTGCAGCGGTCGTGGCCGTCGATGACGAAGGTGCTGGTGTCGGTACGAGCGTATTAAACTGTGCCTCCGTGTCTTCGTCGACCCAGGAAAAGTCATCGTCTTCGCTGGATTTCACGCCACTGGCACTGGCATGGGCATTTGCACTGCCACTGATACTGGCACTGGTACTGTGACGGGTACTTGGCACGGCATTCTCCTCAAAGTCTGGCGTTGACTGTACACCCGCGATCGCTGGCGACAAAATACTGGAGGGCGAGTCACAGCCCCAGCCATCGTCGCCATCCAGGTCCTCCATGGAAAACAGCTGCGCCGCCGCTGGCTTGGGCACCGACGCCGACTGCGCACGACCCGTGACAAACCCCAATGCCTTGTGTGGCGTCGCGTTCTTCCCAACCGATGCCGATCCAGGTGTGGCCATGCGCGTGGCCGTCGTGGCCGACTCAGTTCGCGCCGAAGAAAAGAAATCCTGTGCGAATGTGGGCGTCGATGGCTTTTGCCGCAAGCGCGTCGCGCCAGCGCTAGCCGGTCGCGTGCGATCATGGACATTCAGACCGTTGCCACCGATGCTGCTGCTGGACACATCGCTGGTGCTGGCCCTGGTGGCGAGCCGGCTGCTGCTTAGCCCCGAGCTGAGCCTCGCCGCGGCGGCCTGCTGCTGGTGGTAGCTTTGCACGTACTCAAACGACGAACCCGATGACGGTGGCGATCGCCCCGAGCGAGACCCAGGCGCCGACGAGCCACCGGACCGCGTACTGCGGTGCGACAGTGGTGCTCCATCCATGGCGACTGCGTGTTCCTCCTGCTCGTGAACTGATTGCGAATGGCGTGGGTTGTTGTTGTTGTTGCTGCTGCTGGTTGTGAGGCACTGTGCTTGTCTCTTTCGATCGGAGACAGCACACCAGCAGTCCTACCCGTCCGCTCGACGCTAGCCACACGAATGGCCGCACGAACCGAGGAGCGTGGCTGCCGCTTCCACACACACAAGCGCGGGAAGCCTTCTGAGATCGAGCGATATCCAACTCGCTATCCGCTTATGACTCGTGTCCTCGCCCTGGAAACATCCGCGGCCCCCCTGCAGGCAGGTTTCCACTGTTCGAAACCGGTCAACAACCGGTGGCATACCGGGCCCATGGTCTCAGATTTTCTGGAGAGGTCCAGTCTCTGATTCCATTGGCGCTCAAAACCAGGTGTTGATGGCGTAGGGGGAGGCGGACGGAGTACAGTAACGGGCAGAGAAGGAGGGGCCACAATTGAAGGCACGATGGAGGGGAGGGGAGCGGCAGGCACACACACACACGACTCTTGTTTTTCTTCGTCGGGTACGGTATACGGACGGGTACACCCACCCACAGTTACGATAATTGCGATCACTCAATCCTTTGGCACCAGCAAGCACACCTTCACGTCGGCTGGCAACGACGCGAACGACCGGCCGACCTTTCATCCCCTCCCTCCCCCATCTGCATCTGCTGAAGAAATCGTCAAGCAGCGGTGAGGGAAAAGCAGTTGGTTGTCCATTACAGAAGGGACCACCGCCGCGCTGGTGGTTGATCGATCCCCTCCACGCTCATTTGTTTCTCTGCTTTGGTGTGGGCATTCGCGCATTTTTTTTTCCATTCGTTCTTGGCCGTTCCGCCGTTGCGTGTGTGTGTGGGGGGGATAGTTGCAACCGTGTGAGCAGCCACAGCCACAGCCACGATGCCCGTGGAAGTGCAGCGCAAGCTGACCGTGCTCGGGTACCCCGGTGTGGGCAAGTCGTCCATGACAACATGCTTTGTGGAGAACCGGTTTGTGGAGAATTATGATCCGACGATTGAGAACACGTTCCACAAGACCGTTCGCTTTCGGAATGCGCATTTTGTGACCGATATTGTCGACACGGCCGGCATGGTACGTCCTGGTTTTGATTGGAAATGGTGTTTTGCCATGGCGCTGATTTTCGTTTTGCTTCGGGTTTTGGCGCGGTGATAGGATGAATACTCGAATTTCTCGCAGGCTGCGTCTGTTGGCGTGCATGGCTACGTGCTGGTGTACTCGATCGGATCGCGCACTTCGTTTGAAAAGCTCAAGTTGATCAATGAAAAGCTGCTTAATATGCTAGGCTCCAAGCCCCCGCGCGTGCTCGTGGGTAGCATGTCAGACCTGGACAGGAGCAGGTATGTTATCTTCCCTGCTGCTCCCTCACAAATGGATTCGGATCGGTTCCAGATCATTTGCTCACAGCATTGATGTTGAATGACAGACAAATTTCGCAGGAAGAAGGACAATTGCTGGCTCGGCAATGGGAATGCCCGTTTGTTGAGTGTTCAGCCAAGGACAATGAAAATATCAGTACGAACGCCAACTTTGCAATCGTGCTCATTGGACCTTACCCTGTACGAGCGAAAGTGTTCATGTCTAACCAACTGTATGTCTATGTTCGTATGTGTGGTGGCTTCTTCCTTTCCACGCTCGCTCTGGTTCATGTTTTTTTCGACATGACTCACAGCCGAGGTCTTCACTTATCTGATCAAGGAGATCGAGCGCGACTCGGGCTTGCTCGACGTGAGTGACGACGCGAAATGCACAATATTGTAACACAACACGTGTTCCCCAATACTCCTTCCGTCCTCGTCATCGTATTTTTCTCGTCGTTTTCTTCTTTGCATCTCTCTCTCTAAATTCCACCTTGCTCACCCTCTCATCATGATCACCATGACTCATGTCAGGTGTGGCTCCATGCTTTGACTCAATTCAATTCACCAAATCCAGAATCTGCATGAGGTAATAATCCCCCATGGGGGGGGCGCAATTTTTTCAATCACAGTACCGTCTACGAACTGGACCACCCAAACCGAAACCAAAACCAAACCCACCACCCCTTTGGCAAATCCATGCGCCGGATATCGTTCCCATTGTACATCTTGCGAATTGTATGCCCTCCGGATAACGGACTGCTTTGTGGCAGTGGTTTGGGCGGCTCCCTTGTCAGCAGCAAGCGAGCGGCCGGTAGCGCGTGTGGGAGGAGCTCTTGGTTGTGTGGAACAAGTCGATCGCATCAGGTGCGTCCGCTGGTCTCGCTCGCTGTAATGGCGCTGTGCCCCCCCCCCCCC